>BQNB010100380.1:0-24712 GCA_026074375.1 Tanacetum coccineum
AAGGTTATGGTATGATGATGAATGTACGATGGATGAATGATGAATGAATGATGAATGAATGATGAATAATGATGAGATGAATAAAGCAGGAAAAACAACAAGGTATGAAACAACAAGGTAGATAACGGGATTGCCTTTATATTAGAACAACTTGCCTTTTTACTGTACATAGTCAAGATTTGACAAGTGTTTTTATTTATACCACACATCCCGTGGCTAGGTTAAAATCTATAACTAAGATCTAATCTAATAGTCTGATGGTTCTTCTTGGTTGATCTTGAGTTCATTAATGGTATCCAGAAGGCTTTGCTTGATGGGGGATTTGGATATCGTTGATGATGTGTTCTAGATCAGTAATTCTGAAGCGAGCAAGAGAAATTTTGTGGTTATTTCCCATCTGCTTCTTTTGGAGTTTAGAAATTTGAGCACGAGCTTGTTGGAGTTCAGCTTGTAGATTGTCAAAGTCTTGTTGGATAATCACCCGACCTTTTCCAAGTCCTTCGATTTTGTCTTCTATGTATTCAATACGATCGAGAGAAAGTTCATCTAGATGATTCAAGATTTCCTCAATTTGCTCCTCGTGACGTTCTAGACTTGTCTTACGAGAGCTTTCTCCTATCTCAAAGTCTTGAGGTAGGGCAGAGGATGAACAACCTCGTTTCTTTGGTGGTAGTAGTCCTTTAAGAAGAAAGAATTCTTGAGGATTAAGCATTGATGATTGAGGTATAATAGTTGGAGGTGGGATAGGTGATTTTTCATCATAAAATGCTTGCATAACTTTCATGTAGGGATCATCATGAAAGAGCGAAAGAGTTGGTGAAACTATTGGAACTATGCCAAATGAGTTAAAAGAGCTAGAATAAGTTTTTCCCGGTGAAGCTGGGACATAGTCCGGAGAAGCCGGGATAAAGTCTGGAAAGTTAGAGGAAAAAGCATCCGCAATACCGGAAATAAGATGGTTGGGAGAAGACACCGTTCTGTTAACAACCCAGCGGTAAATAACATAAGTTATTTATATAATAGTATAATAGTTATGTATCTTTACATACTATTTCAGAAATGTAGTGGCACGGAGGACTTTCTTGGCTAGAAAAAGAAAAGTAGTTATAGTTAAGGTTTCAACCTTGTTCTCTATAACCGTGGCTCTTGATACCAATCTATAACACCCCCATTTTTACACATATAGCAGCGAAAGCTAATCTGGGGTATTATTTCATAGTACAACAGTCATAATCATAGAAAACAAATCGTAAAGAGACATTCTCGGAAAATTTAGTTATCATTCATTTATTCATCGGAGTTTTTACAAAACGTGAGGTCCCAACATCTAAAAACATAAAGTTTGAATGATAACAGTTTAGCCATCTTTAAGTCCGTGTCACTTCGTGCTTTAAGTTGCTCAATTACCTAAGATAAACATGCTAAAAAGTCAACACAAAGGTTAAGTGAAATTCATAGGTTTAAGTAAAGTAGTTTGAATACAAGTCATAGTGTAATAATTGTTTAAAAACATAAAGTTTGAATGATAACAGTTTAGCCATCTTCAAGTCCGTGCCACTCCGTGCTTTAAGTTGCTCAATTACCTGAGATAAACATGCTAAAAAGTCAACACAAAGGTTGAGTGAAATTCATAGGTTTAAGTAAAGTAGTTTGAATACAAGTTCAATAGTGGGTTACGTTGTTATACACCCATAGTTTGTAATAATTGCATGCATGTACAATTATCATGGAAAACAATATTATTGCCCTAAGCTCATGACACCGAAGCCTTAGGTTAATCAATAACCACAAATAATTGCCCCAACGGGTATCTTTGCCAAAACACCCGTAAAGTTATTCAAATGTGTGTTATTGGTTACTGACAGTATAGGTACACCAACGGGGAGTCCAATCCCAAATAGATCTATTCACAGCATTCGTGCTTACCCCGACGAGTAATTAACGGTTCATGATAGTGGGGACTTAATGGCAAAAGTAGGGACTTAGGCAATAATGTATGAGGATAGCATACAGAAAAATACTTGCATTCATGGTTTATAGCATGTATCCCCCTTGCGGGTTTATGAAACATTTAAAATACTAAATGCAAGGCTATGAACTCACCTTAACAGTACAGGGAAATCTGATTGATGGCAAAAGTATATGAAATGAAAGTAACGGCTTCGTTACACAACCTGGGTAATATGTCAAGTCTTAGTTTGATTGGATATGTTTTATGTCATAATGAAATATCATTTTGATTGGATTTATTATGGAAGTATCGTATCACTGTTTGGGCCATCATAATTAAGAGGTCATGTAGTAAACGTTTGAGGAGCAAGACACTTTAAATCGTAAATACCCAAACAAACTCGTCAAACGTATACCAAATGAAACCCATCACATGAAGCTCCCTATAAATGTGATACATTAAAGTTTTAAGTTTTCTTGCAAAAGCTAGAAATAAAATTATATATATTATTTTTAAATTAATATAAAAATCATAAATATTTATTTATAAGTTTGCAAAATTGCATATAACCCTTGGTTTTAAACTTTTACAAGTTTAGTCCTTTATATAAAAAGATATATCAATTTAACACCTTTAACTTGAAACTTGGAAAAATAAGGTCCTTAATAGTTTATAACTTTAAGAAACTGACATTTTTCAGCCCCTTTAGTAAAAATTTCCAAAAGTTACAATAATTACCCCTTGCTGAAATACATTTTGCAAAACAAGATCTAAAATGCCAAGCAAAACTTAATTTAGGATTTTAAAATGATATTTGTAGTTATAGCTTATGAGTATAAGCTAAAATTAAGAAATTTAACGTAACAAAGTTTAGAAAAATAGGATCCGTAGCTAGAAAATCAAACCGGGTTCGTTTTAATGGTTTTTTTATTAAAAACACATGGTTGAGGATTCATTCAAATAGCTTCAAACAAGAGTTCATATATGATCTTAAGAGTATTATGAACATTATTGTATAGAATATAAGCTTATGGAACAAGATCTTAAGCTTACTTGAGCTAAAATAGGTCAAAATAGGGTTTTATGATCCGTACGCCAAGAAATGGCTTTAAGACTTCATTTTTCTTGCTTCTTGGCTACTATTCTGAGCTTAGGGACTTATATTGATCTTCTATTACTGCTATGGAAGGGTAGGAATTCTATTTGAGGGTATGAGATGAGATGTGTGGGATGAATTGAAAGGGTGTTTTGGTTTGTGTATTTATAGGGGAGAAAGACCCTTGGTGCCCAAGTTTATGTAATGAAAATATCTAAGGTTAGTTAAGGATGACAAGGAATAGCTATGGTGTGAGTATGTAAGGCTAGAAGCTAGTTTGAAATGGTGATACGGATTTGATGCCACGGCTACAGAAAGGAAGCCAAGGAGGTTATTTTTGCAACTGGTGAGAAAGGTGGTGAAATAATTTGCTTGTAAAGAAACTTATTGGGCAGGTTGGTGAGTCCATGGTGGTGCTAGGTTGGTTATCTTGGTTTTAAAATGGGTCAAAATAAAGCAAAATGGGCACAAAGGGATTGGGTTTTTAGGGTTCGTTTAAAAGGTTTTGGACCTTATTAGATTGAGTTGGTTAGAGGTTTAGGATAGATTAAAGGTTTAGGATTAGTATAGGACTAGATTAGGGATTATGATTAAGGTTTAGGGCTTAGTTTTAGGTTTAGGGTTTAGTATTTAGTTGAAAGTGAAATTAGTGTTTAGGGTTGTATTTTTAGGGTTTTAGGGTTTTAGATTAGGGTTTAGGATGAATTAGGGTTTAGGTTTATGGTTTAGAAGTCATGAATTAAGTGCATGAACATTGTGTAAAGAGGTGAAAGTTAAAGATGGTTTAAGGAGCTTAAAATGACTAATTAGGTTTTTAGCATTAATTGACTATAGTTACATAAAGCTTAAATTGATTATGTACATTGACTTGGAGGGAAATTTAGGATTCAAATATGGTGCATGTACACTTGACATATGTTTTGAAGGCTTACACATTCATTTATATGTTTACCTTACATAATAAATATAGGGGATTGACTGTAAACGTTTACGTTTTAATGCTTGATTTTGAATAACGTTTTTGAAAAGTATCGTTAAATGGCTAATTTATCTTAGTAAAAATATATAAGGATATAGACTTGACATACTAGGAATGTTTACATGATATAAACCTTGATAAAGATGACGTTGATGAGAGGTTTTGCGTGAGCTCGTTTTACTTTAAAGATGCAGAGAGACGTTGTCAAAATGAGATAAAGCAAATTTTTTCCCTGTTAAGAAGGTCATAATATTGTATAATAGATGGATATTACATGTAAACATCTAATTTAATAGATGGAAAATTACATTGATGAAAATTACGGATTGTTATAGTCCCCTATCCTTACAGCAATCCCGTCCCGAGATATAATTGGATTTTGAAGAGATGCTGGAAAATAGATGAGGATATTTGGCACGAATTTCATCTTCGCATTCCCACGTAAATTCTAGTCCTCTTTTAGAGTTCCATCGTACTTTGACTATAGGAATACGACTTTGTATTAGTTGCTTGATTTTCGATCTATTAACTTCCCCTGGTTCTTCCATAAAATTGAGTTTAGGGGTGGTCCATTGACTGAATGCTCTTCAATTGGAATACAAGGGATTGTCAGATAAGCATTTTCTTTAAATAGAAACGTGGAAAAGTAATATGTGACATTCCGAGCTCTTTAAAGCTCTAGTTTGTATGCCACTGGACCGACTCTTTTAAGAATCTTAAATGGTCTAATATACCGGGGATTAAGCTTTCCTCGCTTTCCAAAATGAATGACACCTTTTCGAGGTGACACTTTTAACATAACACGATCTCCAACTTGAAATTCTAAAGGCTTTCGCCTGACATTGGCGTAACTTCTTTGCCGATCTCTTGCAGCCTGCAAGCGTTGTCAAATTTGCACTATCTTTTCAGTGGTTTCATGAATTATTTCTGGTCCCGTGAGTTGAACATCTCCAACTTCGGCCCAGCAAACAGGTGATCTGTACTTTCAACCATAGAGTGCTTCAATCGTGCTGCCATTAATACGGTCATGGATAACAGTTATTGTTAAGAGAATTCTACCAAAGGGTAAGGTCTTTTCCTATCCTTTTCCAAAGTCTATGACACAGGCTCGAAGCATGTCTTCGAGTGTTTGGATGGTTCTTTCACTTTGTCCATCAGTTTCGGGATGATATGCTGTACTCATGTCTAATTGAGTACCCAAGGCACTTTGTAGTAATTGCCAGAATCTGGATGTGAAATGTCTGTCACGATCCGAGATGATGGATATTGGCACACCATACCGGGAGACTATTTCTTTGATGTACAACCTGGTAAGGGTTTCCATACTATCTGTCTATCGGGTAGGGATAAAATGTTGGGATTTGGTAAGACGATCGACAATGACCCAAATTGTGTCATGTCCACTTGATGTTTTGGGAAGTTTTGTGAAAAAATCTATTGTTATTCTTTCCCACTTCCACATAGGAATCTCTGGTTCAACTAGTAAGCCGGATGGCTTTCCGACATTCTGCCCTAACTCCTAGAACATGTCAAACATTTGCCAACAAATTCACGACGATTGCCTTACATAATAAGTAACTAATAGATTTTCTTTAGGATCTTGATACATTTTGTATAGAACCCGGGTGCAATGGAATCTTTTGATTTAGGACTCATGCATGGATCAAGTCTCAATCAATTACCAAAGAGTGGTAACCATTCTTCGATTCTTATACAACGATGTTCCATCAGAATGTATTTTAAAGACTTGATGCAGGAGGGGGGGGGGGGTCTAATGCTCAGCCTTGATGTTGTCTCGTTGAAGTGCTTTCAGTTTGAGCTTTGAGAATTTGTGATGGTAAGTTTAGATGAATGGTCATGACTAATGATCGAACTCAAAGATGTTTGATTCGTTCCTTACTGCTTAAGGCATCTGCTATGACATTTACCTTTCCAGGGTGATAACGAATCTCACAATCATAATCTGTAAGCAATTCTAACCAACGGCGTTGTCTCATGTTTAACTCTTTTTGATCAAGGATGTGCTGAAGACTTTTACGACCAGTGAACACAGTACATTTGGTGCCATACATATAGTGTCTCCAAATTTTAAGAGCGAACACTACTGCTCCTAATTTGAGATCATGAGTGGTATAGTTTTCATCATTAGGCTTAAGTTGTCGGGATGCATATGCAATAACCTTCTCTCTTTGCATTAACATTGCTCCTAAACCTTGATGGGATGCATCACAGTAGACAACAAAATTGTCATTTCCTTCTGGTAATGCTAAGATTAGAGCTTTACATAGCTTCTATTTTAGCAGTTGAAAAGCCAATTCTTGGTCTTTGCCCCAGATATACTTCTTATTTTTTTGGGTTAATTCAGTCAAAGACTTTGCAATCTTCAAAAAATCTTTGATAAATCTCTGATAATAGCCGGCAAGTCCTAAGAATTGACGTATTTTTGTGGGTGTAGAAGGAGATACCCAATTCTTAATTGCTTTAATCTTGGCGGGGTCAACATGAAGTCCTTGACTATCAATTAAGTGTCCAAGAAATTGCACGATACGAATCCAAAAATCACACTTGGAGAATTTGGCATATAATTTCTTCTTTTTAAGTAGTTCCAAGATTATTCTTAAATAATTTGCATGCTCTTCTATGTTATGAGAGTAGATGAGAATATCATCGATGAACACTATCACAAATTTATCCAAGTATGGTTTACACACACGATTCATGAGATCCATGAATACAGCAGCGTGTTTGTTAAACCAAATGGCATCACTTGAAATTCATAATGTTCGTATCTTGTTCTGAAAGTAGTCTTAGGAATATCTTCATCCCTTACTCTCAGTTGATGATAGCCTGGTCTTAAGTTAATCTTTGAGTAGACACTCGAACCTTGAAGTTGGTCAAATAAGTCATCGATCCTGGGTAATGGGTAACGATTCTTTATGGTAAGTTTATTCAACTCCCGGTAATCGATACACATTCTAAAAGATCCGTCTTTCTTTTTGACAAATAAGACAGGAGCTCCCAAAGGTGAAGTACTTGGTCGAATAAAACCTCAGTCTGACAATTCTTAAAGTTGATTAGATAGTTCCTGCATTTCTGAAGGAGCTAATCTATAAGGTGCGTGGGCTACAGGTGCTGCTCAAGGAATTAGATTGATTTGGAATTCTACTTGGCGAAAGGGAGGGAGGCCAGGTGGATCTTCAGGAAAAACTTCTGGGAATTCTCTAACTACGGGAATATCTTCTAATCTCTTCTTGTCTGAGTTCTTCTTCTTTGTTACTTGGATCATGAAAAATTGACAACCTCGGGATATGTATCGTTCGGTTTTTATACAAGATATGAGATTTAGTCAGGTCTTACTTCGGTCACCTCGAATGATCAAAGTTTCATCATCAATAGGAATGTAAACGACTTTCTCGTCACAGAGAATTTTGGCATGATACTTGGACAACCAGTCTATACCGATGACAACATCGAAACTACCAAGTTTAATCGGCATGAGATCAATTTCGAAAGATTAATTTAGCAAGGTTAGGGTGCAACCCTGGATAACGGTGTTTGTGCTTACTAGGTTTTCGTCAGCCATTTCGATATCGTAAAAGGTATCTATTGTAATAGGCGGGATATTTAGCATAGAGGCAAGAGATGTGGATATGAAGCTTTTATCAGATCCGGAATTAAATAATACTCTAGCTAAATGCTAGTTTAGGAGAAACATACCCGTAACTACGTTCAGGTCTTGATGAGCATTCCTATCCCTTAGCATGTAGGCTCTTTCCTGGGCATTGATGTTGGTCTTTCGGCACTGATTTGTATAATACCCTTTTTCTCCACAGGCATGACAATTAACAGTCACTGGTAGTTGATTACTTCCAGTGGCTGGCCTCTTGTTTTGGCAGTTCTTGGTCAAATGGCCCACTTTGTTGCAAGTATTACACTTAACAGTACAAGGTTCGGTGTGATGGAGATCACATTTTCTACATAATAGGAGGTTTTCGGCATGCCTATTATTCTCAGTAGGAGTGGCAGCATACGCTTTGGCAGCTTCTTGCCTTCGGTTATGTTGTGGTTGGTGATTATTGTAGTGGTTGTTGGTGTTGGTGTTACGGTAGTTGTTGTTGTTACGGTAATTGTTGTTTTTCTGTCGTCAAACTTTTGTTTATAAACACTTGATACTTGCACCAGAGTGTGCTTTGTTACTTGATCCATTAGCCTTTGAGCTATGTTAATGGCTTCCTCTAAAGTTTGAGGCTTCGAGGCGGTAACATTCCCTTCAATACTTCTAGGTAACCCTCCGATGAAGGATCCTGCTAATTATCCTGCTGACGGAGGAGACAATGGCGATGATGAGGATGAGTCGTCCGATGATGATGAGGATGATGATGTTGATATTGAGGGGGGATGAGGAAGAGAAGGAGCACCCAGCTCCTGCCGACTCTATAGCTGTTGCTTTACCAGCTGTTGACCATGCCCTATCTGCTAAGGAGACTGAGCCGTTTGAGACTGACGAGTCTGCGGCCACACCACCACCACATCATGTATACCGGGTTACTGCTAGGATATCGATCTGAGATGATCCACCTACACCATTTTGGTCTGATACAGAGGTTGCCAGAATCCTTGCTATACGTATTCCACCACCATCACCACTTTCTCTATGGTCATCATCACTACCTCAGATTCCCTCACCACCACTACCCTTAGCACCTCCACCATTACCTGTTAGTCCTACTTATCCATTAGGCTACAGAGCTACGATGATCCAGATGAGAGCCGAGGCCCCATCTACTTCCCTTTCTCTACCGCCACATATCATACTCTCTCACACTAGAGCATATACACCACCATCAGGTACCTCACCATCAGGGACACCACCACTCTTACCCATACCGCTATCTACTTTATCACCACCTTTGCATCTACCTTCTACTGACCATAGAACGGACAGGCCCGAGGTTTGTTTACCACCTCGGAAGAGGTTATGTATTGCTCTTGGTCCTAGGTATGATGTCGAAGAGAGCTCGTCTGCTGCTGCCGCTAGACTGACTGGAGGTTTTAGGCAGACTTGGTTTTGTTGCCACTATGGACAGGTAGCAGTTCATAGATCATGTTATGGCTAGTTATTTTATTCAGCCTACTAAGTATTATGGGTAATTCCTGGCTAGTATGGCTTTAGGTTGTATATTTTATCTTGTAACCTAATCGTTGTGATCATTTTGTATCTGAACCAATCATGTATGTTTTCCAATTATATATGGAATGGTGGTATTATGTCATGTCTGTAATCAAATTTATTATGAATGAATGTCGATTTAGCTACACCATTGTTAACTTTAATTCAATTGTATATTTCACTGTGTGTTGTGATCTATCTTTACTTATTGTGTATATGTCATGTCATGGTTATGATTTTGCGAAATCTAATGGGTATTATATTTTCTTGTGATTGAAGAAAATGGCACCAAAAAGAGCCACGAGGTTAAACATAGCCCTAGAAACAACCAACACCACATCTGTCACTAAGGCGTTACTGCCGCTTTGGCAGCACGTGATGCTGACAGAAATACAAATGGCGATGATAGCCATATTCGGGAACGGGAGGTGTCTAGAAGGATAGAACCGAAACTCCCAAAGAGATAGGTAGGTGAGGTGTCCCGTGAATGTACTTACACTGACTTTCTTAAATGTCAACCATTAAACTTCAAAGGCACGAAAGGAGTTGCCGATCTATGTTAATGGTTTGAAAGAATGGAGTCTGTTTTCTACATCAGTAATTGTACAATTGAGAATCAAGTCAATTTTGCTACTTGCACTCTCCAATCAGTTACTTTAACATGGTGGAACACTCATGTCAAGATAGTTGGTCATGATGCCGCTTACGGTATGCCTTGGAAAACACTTATGAAAATGATGACTGACAAATACTGTCCTCGAAATGAAATCAAGAAACTAGAAATGGAGATTTAGAATCTGAAGGTGAAGGGCACTGTCTTGACAAGTTATACCAAACGCTTTCTGGAATTAGCTTTATTGTGCAGGAGGATGTTTCCCGAAGAATTTAATAAAATTGAAAAATATGTCGGTGGTTTTCCCGACATGATTCATGGGAGTGTAGTGGTGTCTAAACCAAAAACAATGCAAGAAGCAGTTGAAATCGTAACTGAGCTAATGGATAAGAAAATCCTCACTTTTGCTGAACGTCAGACTGAGTCCCAAAGAAAGCAAGATGATAACCAACAACAAAAACAACAACAAAACAAGAGGCAGAACACTGGCAAGGCTTATACTACAGGGGCTGGTGAGAAGAAACAATATGGGGGTCTAAACCCCTATGCTTAAAATGCAACTATCACCACGATGGTCCATGACGGTCCACGACTGTAGGAGCACTACAAACGCCAACAATGCTAACAATCAGAGGGGCACTGGGTCGGGTCAGAAGGCTACTTGTTATGAGTGTGGAGCCCAAGGGCTTTTCAAAAGGGATTGTCTAAATCTGAAAAACAACAACCGTGGTAACCAAGCTAGAAATGCCAATGATCCAGCGAAAGTGTATGCGGTAGGCCGTGCAGGGACAAACCCCGACTCCAACGTCGTGACGCATACGTTCCTTCTAAACAACCGCTACGCTTCTGTCTTATTTGATACTGGTGTCGATAAAAGCTTCGTGTCTACTGCATTTAGCTCCCAAATTGATATCACACCAAATACATTAGATCACTATTATGATGTAGAACTAGCCGACGGGAGAATAATTGGGTTGAATACTATCCTTAGGGGTTGTACATTAAACTTCCTGAACCACCCATTCAACATAGACTTAATGTCCTTAGAACTTGGTGGTTTTGATGCTATAATTAGTATAGATTGGTTAGCGAAGTACCAAGCGATCATCGTGTGTGCCGAGAAGATCGTTCGCATTCCCTGGGGAAATGAAACTCTAATCGTTCGCGGTGATGAAATTAACCAAGGAAACGAGACTCGTTTGAACATCATCTCGTGCACTAAAACCCAAAAGTATTTGCTAAAAGGATGTCCTATCTTTTTGGCACATGTTACTATGAAGGACACTGAAGACAAGTCGAAGGAGAAGCGACTTGAGGATGCACCAATCGTCCAGGATTTTCCTGATGTATTCCTTAGGACATGACCAGGTCTTCCCACCTGACCGACAAGAGGAATTTACAAAATCGATTTGATACCTGGTGCTGCACCCGTAGCCCGGGCACCTTATCGATTGGCACCTTCTGAAATGAAGGAGTTGTTGGGGAAACTAAAAGAACTATCTGAAAAAGGCTTTATAAGACCCAGTTCCTGACCCTGGGGAGCTTCAGTCTTGTTTATCAAGAAGAAGGATGGATCATTCTAGATGTGCATTGATTACCGGGAATTGAATAAACTTATAGTGAAGAACCGTTATCCACTCCCAAGAATTGATGATTTATTTGACCAGCTTCAAGGGTCGAGTGTCTACTCGAAGATCGACCTAAGGTCGGGTTATCACTAACTAAGGGTTCAAGAAGAAGACATATTGAAGACCGTTTTCAGAACTCGTTACGGCCATTATGAATTTCAAGTTATGCCATTTGGTTTGACAAACGCAGCAACCGTATTTATGAACCTTCTGAATCGGGTGTGCAAACCATATCTAGAAAAATTTATGATTGTCTTTATTGACGATATTCTGATATATTCGAAGAACAAGCAAGAACACAAAGAGCACCTTAAGTTAATCTTAGAGTTGCTTAAGAAAGATGAGTTGTATGCCAAATTTTCCAAGTGTGAATTTTGGATCTAAAAAGTACATTCCTCAGTCACATGATTGACAGCCAGGGTATTCATGTGGACCCCGCCAAGATCGAATCCATTAAAGATTGGGCATCTCCTAAGTCACCAATGGAGATTCATTAATTTTTAGGTCTTGCTGGGTACTACCAAAGGTTCATCAAAGAATTTTTGAAAATCGCCAAGCCAATGACCAAGCTTACTCAGAAGAAGGTCATGTTCGTTTGGGGATACAAACAAGAAGCAGCGTTTCAACTATTAAAGCAAAAGTTGTGTAGTGCACCAATTCTGGCTTTACCTGAAGGAACCAAAGATTTTATCGCATACTGCAATGCTTCAATCAAAGGTTTGGGCACTGTGTTGATGCAAAGAGATAAGGTGATTGCTTATGCATTACGCCAATTAAAAATCCATGAGAAGAACTATACGACTCATGATTTGGAACTTAGAGCAGTAGTGTTCGCTCTTAAGATTTGGAGACACTATCTGTATGGAACCAAGTGTACTGAGTTTCACAATGATCAAAAAGAATTACAACCACATTCTTAATAAGAAAGAGATGAACATGAGGCAAACGTCTGTTGGTTAGGATCGCTCAGTGATTTTACGATTGTGAGATTCGTAATCACCAGGGATAGGCAAATGTTGTTGCTGATGATTTGAGCTATAAAGAGAGAATAAAGCCATTAAGAGTTCGAGCCTTAGTCATGACTATTGGTTTGAATCTTCCTAAGCAAATCTTGAATGCTCAGACTAAAGCACGGAAACCAGAGAACATCATAAATGAAGATGTTGTAGGTATATTGATTGAAAATTCTAAGGATCCAGAGAAACTTAGAACAGAAAAGTTGGAACCTCGTACGGATGGAACTCTATGCTTAAATGGCAGGAGTTAGTTACCATGTTATGGTGACTTGAGGACTGTGATTATGCACGAGTCCCACAAGTCAAAATATTATATCCATCCGGGTTCTAACAAGATGGATCAGGACATGAAGAAGCTATATTGGTGGCCCAATATGAAGGCCGACATCGCCACCTATGTTAGCAAATGTTTGACTTGTGCTAAGGTCAAGGCTGAACATCAAAGGCCATCGGGTTTGTTGGTGCAACCCGAGATACCTCAATGGAATTGGGACAATATCACTATGGATTTTGTCACGAAACTTCCTAAGTCGTCACAAGGCTACGACACCATTTGGGTGATTGTTGACTGACTCACTAAGTCTGCAATCTTCGTACCCATGAGGAAAACTGATCCCATGGAGAAACTGGCAAGAATGTACCTAAAGGAGGTGGTCACGAGGCATGGAATACCTGTCTCAATAATTTGTGATCGTGACCCTAGATTCGCATAAAAATTTTAGAAGTCCCTTCAGAAAGCTTTGGGTACTAACTTGGACATGAGTACTGCATATCATCCGCAGACTGAAGGACAAAGCGAGAGGACTATTCAAACTCTCGAGGATATGTTGGGTGCCTGCGCGATCGACTTTGGAAAGGGTTGGGTTAACCATTTGACATTGGTCGAGTTCTCGTATAACAATAACTGTCACGCTAGCATCAAAGCTGCACCATTTGAAGCACTTTACGGTCGAAAGTGTCGTTCACCCATTTGTTGGGCCGAGGTTAGAGAAGTGCAACTCACCGGTCTAGAGATAGTTTGAGAAACAACTGACAAGATCATCCAGATCAAGCAAAGAATGCAAGCCGCTCGTGATAGACAAAAGAGTTATGCCGATTTAAAGCATAAGCCGATGGAATTTCAAGTTGGGGATAAAGTTATGCTTAAAGCTTCGCCTTGGAAAGGAGTTGTACGTTTTGGAAAACGGTGGAAGTTAAACCCCAGATATGTTGACCCTTTCAAGGTGTTGGAACAAGTTGGATCCATTTATTGCAAGCTTGATCTTCCACAAGAGCGGAGTAGGGTTCATAATACATTTTATGTATCCAACTTGAAGAAGTGCTATGCCGACGAACCATTAGCCGTTCCATTGGATGGACTTCACTTTGATGACAAGCTTCAGTTTATATGGAGACAAGGCTGCGCGAGATTGACATAATCCATAGGACCGTGAAGGTTAAACGGTGAAGCGAAGCCTGCAATCCAATAAAAAAGGATTCGATGGAACTACAGGAGAGAGGTCCTGAGTTCACTTAGGAACGTGAAGACCAACTCCTGGAAGAAATGTTCACACCTCTTCACAAAGACCGCACCGTCCTCAAGTGCCGCATCTTAAGCCTTGAGGACAAGGCTTCATTAATGGGGGAAGACTATAACACCCCGTGTTTTAGGGTCATTTATGATGTCTATTATTTCACTATTTATTTTTAGTATTGTACGCGTTTGCTTTTAAATCGTAAACGTTAAGTTAAATCGCGTAAGCTAAAAATTATCGTTCAATGTAAACGGAAATCACACAATTAAATGTTTACATCAAGCAAGTGTTAAGTAATTATTTTAAGGATAATTATTAACTTTGTTCATTTTATTTTTATTGGTTATGTAAAGTGTTTACGTTTCACGATAAAAACACGTTTAGGCGTACCCGGAAACACTAAAACTTTTCTACGCTTCAACAAATACCTATTTTTATACCCAATACCCAATACCCAAAGTTTTATTAAACGTTACCCAAGTTAGCATTGTTAGTCATATTGTACAAATAATAAACTAAGACTTATATATTAGAAGTTATACCTTTACATTAAACTTTACATCATAATACTTCAAGTATTACATAAATATCACCACAAAATATCAAAGGAACACATGAATGCCCTCCCTCCCCTTATTTCGTGTATAAGGCAGCCCTAGGGAGACAATGGGCACAAAAAAACCTTACCAACTCATTTGTACATCACTAACTCATTAAGGAACCAAAACTATAACACATTTTGACCAAGACTATCCCTTAAAACCCTCCCCATGTCCCACGGCCGGCTACCCTTTTCTTTTTGACTAGTCTTGGCTTAAAAATATCTAAGTCTTGCTATCTAGATGATATATAAGCTTGCATATTAGTAGAAAAAACACACACTTGCATTTCCTTAACAAAAAACTTCACACATTCATCCCCTTTTTCTCTCTATCCCACGGCACACATCAAACACATACCAAATCCATAAAAAATTTATCTATAACATTTACACACATTCCTACACTATATCTAAGACCTAGCAAGAAGGATTAAAGGCTTGGTTAAGCCTTTACAAGGGTTAAGCAAGGATAAAGGAAGATTAGGGTTTCAAACTAATTTAGGGTTTTCTAAGCTTTGCAAGCTTTGGTTTAATATCTAAACAAGGGTTTAGATATTGTGGTTCATCATATTACATCATATTAAGGTCATCTAAAACTTTTATTATCTTTACATTTTTGATTTTATGCATATATAAGTTCTATGTAGCAAATCACCATTTAGGATGCTTAATAACATGTAAAATGGACCTTTACTTGTGATTATGGTTTTATACACTTTTACATATGTTATAAGGTTGTTATTATCATGTTACGATGGAAGTATAAAGATTGTACATTTGTGCTTTATGTAGAAAAGTATATATATAAACTAGTAAATCAAAAGTTCACATAATAAGTTTATGATTAAAAGTAATGAGAGGACTTGTTATCTTGGACAATATTGGACAAAATATGGACTAGAGGACTTTAAATATGTAAGACATATGATATAAAGTGTTGTGGAGGATTTGTGGTATTTTACCTAAGTTGAAAACTATATAAAACAAGTTATGTTAATAAATGTACAAAACTAATAAAAAGGGCTGTTTTAAATTTGAAATCTAAAACATATATTTTATATTTTTTAAGAATACTACATCTCATGAGGATTACAAAAAGGTAAGAAACTCGAAAAACCGATTTATAACGAAGGAGATACACTAATTTCAAGTTATACGTTAATTAAACGCGTTATAAAAGAAATTTTATAATAACAAGTTATAAAATTCCCAGATAGTACATAATTTTAGGATTGTAAAACAATAAGAATTGAAATTTTTGGATCAATAACGAAGGAGTTATGAATTACGCGAGTTTACGATAATAAATACTTTTATAAAACTATTTTTATAAAAGTTACTGTTCATCTCAGACATGAATATTTTGAAAACATCATTAATATGATAGAAGTTTTAATAACAAAGACGTGCTCGAAAGAATCCCTAAAAACAGAGCTAAAACGAATAAGATACGATATTTACGGGTTTTACGATAACCAAATCTATAAAAATAAATGTATAAACTGTCATGAACAGTAAAATCACCGTTCGCCAGAGGACTAAAAATATGAAAATGTAATATTTTGATAACTCGTCTTAATACGAAAGCGTGGACATAAGAAACGTAAGAACGGGCTTAAAACGATAAAGTTACGTCGTTTTTTATACTAATGAAATTTATTATAACGTTTTAATAAAACTTTAAAATATAACGATTTCACAAACGCAATTAGATGGTAATGTAGCTATATAGAATTATATATGGTAGTATTTATTCAAAATGCTTAGTACTTATACGGCCTATAATTAATTAGGCTGCATTCGGCGTTTATCTAACGCATTTTCTGTGATATAATCTGATATTCATTACTCAAGGTGAGTTCATAGCCCCACGTTTTACACTTTAAAGTATTTTACACCCGTTATGTTGGTAGATAAAAAAAAAACCCCATATGCATGTTATAACAATTGTACGCACGAGAACAATTTCCATTACTGATTACGTGTTTGCCTAAGTAGCGATAACCCATCTGAGCCCATTATCATGAACTGTCAATTATTGTTTTGAGCGCGAATGTTATAAATAGATCTATTTGGGATTGACATCCCCGTTCAGGTAAGTCATGCTCACTGTGCCGGTTTGTCGGACAACGAACATATACCATGTCGGATATAGGATGATAAAAGTTATAAGACCAAAGACTTTAAAACTAAAGGATCGTTGAGTTTCGATGTTCATACTCGAGTCATAAAAGTATACCATTAAGCCCACTTATTTATAATTCATTATTTGCATATAGAAGCATCCCAATTTGCTGTAAAATACTGAATTGTCAACGTAGTGGTTTTGTGGATTTATAATTTATTTATTAAATGAAGACGCGCTCAATCCTTGTCAAATAAAAAATATAAAATCAATCCTACTTAATAATTTCCGATGCAATACGCTGTGACTCCACATAACCATCAATTGGTTAAAGACATAATTCCGATGCAGTCTCAAATGAGTAGGGACGAGTGTTATAAAACCGTCATGCGGAGACGGTAGTAAAACCATCAGCTGGAAAACGACTTAGAGGTCAAGATAGTTAATGATACTCGGTTTATAGTAAATAAAGATAAAGTTCCTTTAAGAACGAGTCAACAAAGTCAATATATCATATCAATCCTTAACTACCAGTCCCTCCCATAACAAGACTGTAATACACTTAATTTCCTACATAATCCCAGGTTAACATAACTGGACGTTTTTGTGTATTACATTATAGTATAAATTATAAAAAAATATATTTTTAGGAGACATTGTTAACTTACACAATGTCTGAGAACGTATTTGACCATTGTGCAACTCACAATAGCAAAAATAAAATGATTCCATTATGCAACTCACAAGTCTTTAAGAAATATCAAGTATTGATATAACCTGAGTTCTAATAAAGAATGTACGATTACAACAGCACAAGGGATGTAGTATATATATAAATATATAATAAGATATATATAATATATATATAAATATAAATATATATATGCACTATATATATACATATATAAATAAACATATGATCATCGTGGCAAAGGATCTAGAGAGTCAACTAGAATCAGTACCTTCACACATCTTTAAATATCCTTCATTAAAACAGTTAGCAATAAATCGGGGGGACGAATATGGCTTTGTTATTCACCCGTGTTTGGTTGGAGTAACCTTCGAATTCGTGAGGATCGACTTGTGATCAGGTAGACTCAATTTAAGAAGAATCTCCTTGACAGGATTTCTAGCTGAAGTATCAAATCTTTCTAACACATATGTATTAGATTCATCAAACTCACCAGTTCTCATTATCGGAACGTCCCAAAGCAGACAGCACGATAAGAGTGAACCAGCGAGTTACTATCTCACTGATTAAAATAAAATTTTATTTGAAAATCAATCAAAGTGTCACTTGCAAAAGTGGTTTTGTGGACACATTGATAGTTTTAAGCATTTCAAAATTTATTAATCATCAATCCATAACCTGGAACAAGTTTGATTCTTATAGAATCGCACCATCGTTTCTTTCCAGTTGTCACTAGTTTGATTCATAAAGAATCGCACAAGTCACCTACCATGAGCTTGTTTGATGTTGGCTCAAGAAGGATTTCCATCTTCATCTTGAACGAAGTCACTCAGATTTTCTGGCACAATCACAAGATAATGCCGTTTTAGGGGGAACTCCTTAATATGTTTAACCTTGTTATTCACATTGTGTGAAATAGCAAGTACACTAATTTGACAATATCCTAAGGGATTTATTGATGATCCTCTTGCTCTAGACACAATGTGCACTTGATTTGTGATCGAAGGCTGGAGCAGAACTGCCACCTTTCAATATCAAATCAACTCGGAGTGAAAAGTTTGATATAAATGCGTGTTAATCCTTCGTAGAGAATAATACAAGATTCTGTTTGAAGATCCTTGAATAGCTAGGGGGTTGTGCACAACGTCACCGGGTCCATGACTGTCTTTAATGTCAGACAACACCTTATTGGTTTTCTGACAGATAATGGTATTGACCCTGTTTCTGCCTAAGTGATGGAGTGGCTTCTTACTTAACACCTTTATTCCTTACATTTCTTATTCATTCTTCAACCCCTTCAATGCTTACCTAGACTTTCATAACTAACACTGTTGGTTTGTTCCAGAGTTAGCTCCATCTCAGGTCGCATTATTCCCTAATTCTCACTTTTTCTCCTTTTGTATCATACCTAAGGACTTCTACACTAACTAATGGATATCCTTGGGTAGATCCCTCTGGTTCTGGTTGGATCATGGGATTTGAATACCTATACCTAACCGCCTTATAACTCCAGAAAATTAATAACATGGTCGGTCTTTTAGGGTATTCCATCACAATCGACACCAAAATCATTGAAAAGTTCAATCAAAGTGTTTGATATAAATATCAAATATTTACACTTTTGAAAAGTTTTTTTTAATTTTTTTATCCCCATCATCACTAAAAGCTCCGCCCTAACTATTTTCACTGTAATCAAAAGTACATGCTAAGGGTTGGAGTGCATTAAGTCCATTTCATATGATCACATGTCAATATAACTTTTTCAGTTTAATCACATTTTCTCCCCTTATCCAAAATGTTAATCCCTTGATATTTTGGATATCAATTGATTAAACTTTTGGGGACAAAATGTTACATAAACACTATAAGGAACATGTTAATGCTCCCCCTCAATTTTTGAGGGTATATAAGACTGTGCTGAGTATAATAATTTGAAATTTTTTGAATTTACTAAGAAATTTTTGAAAATTTTATACTCAAGCACACCTTATTTTCACCATAAGTCTATACTACATTTACAAATTCACAAGTTTATGATATACGAAATGACCTTTGAGATATGAACACAATATGACAAAGTCATATTGTTCTTTGCAAACAAGCCCCCTAAAAAAGTTTCTGAGGTCCAGTCCGTAGATTCTACCACGACAAACTTCTCCGAAACTCCATCATATCTTCCTTTCTTTTAGCAACTTATTGATGTCCTTGATTATGAAATGAGCTCTTTTCTTTTCAAATGTGCTCCATTTTCTATTCGGCAAGTACGTCATGTTGATATTCTTGGTAATATCTTTGAGCAAAGAAAGAAGTCTGGTTAACGTGCCATCACTGAACTTGTACAGTTTGTCTAAGCGCATCAACCTGTTCCTCTTGAAGTTGTTGACATAAATGAATCCTTGAGGGTCTTTGTATGGAGTATACGGGTGCCTTTTTCAGAGATATGATCTTGTAGTATCAGGCTTGGTGACGTTGATCTTCTTTTGATAACTCTTAACTCCAAGTTGAAGATCTTTGACTCACTTTTGAATAACCAGACTTCTAGTATACATTCTCAGTGCTATTACGAAGTCAGCAACATCATCGCCTAAAAGATTGTTAAGCCGATTCTGAACCACAAGAAGGAACATATCCTCGATGTCGTTGATCCAAAGTCGTGGAAAGTCACCTTCCTTGAATTTGTAAAGTATGTTATCATTACCGAGACCTGATTGACTGCCAGAATACGCTTTGTTGAATACACATCTCCCATTGATTGCATACCTCGTGCATAAGCATAGAAGGACTTACGTTGTTCTCTCCAATGTGAAATACCCCATAACGCATACTTATCATAAGCAACCTTAACAGGACTCCATATGTTTGGAACCATGTCTTCAATGCCTGGTAGATCATATTTTGCGGCCTTTGTCTTTGTAGTAGACGTCGTGTATGTCATAGTCGAGATTCCTCCTTGAAGATACTTGAGATCATTGTTGATGAAGAATTCTAATGGTACTCTTTGACATTTTCCACGCGTGATCAAAGGAAGGGGTTTGGAAAGATCAAATGGATAGTCACCGCCTTCAGGATTTTCCTAATCAATGTTTTCTGAGAGAGCCTTGTAACATTCTTCAAAATCATATTATAATTCAACATAATTAGATCGTGTGCCTTTGAGTAGTCTGAATGTTGGTCCTAGCAGGATTTCTTGAGTTAAATTCTTAATTTTCAGGCCATTCAAGACAAATGAAGAGAAGTCTATTGGAGTGCTCATCAATTCATCAAAGTCCTTCAACGATTTATCAGTAGGATTGGAAGCTGCTAGATTCATCAACCACGTTTGAGTTGGACCTTCCTTAGTCGTCTTGCCAACATTCTAGTCCGGGTCAGTGGGTTCTTGAGGTGGTGTAGGTTTCTTGAACCAGTCACGTCTAGAAGCAGTCTCATCCATTGGTTCATCTTCATTATCACCCAGTGACCACTTAAAATAATTCCTTTAGTATATATAAAAAATATATAATAAATATAAATATATAATAATAAGAATTATCTCAAAAATATCAATAATAAGAATTCCGTAAGGCTTTTAAAAGGAAATTACTTTTAACCAAAGTAAAATCCCTAAAAACCTTCCTGGGTCGTGTCCCGACGAGGTGCGAATTTGAAAATCAAGGTTACGTTTGATAATTTATGCTTGAATAATCAAAGAATTGATTTGGGTTTTCTAATTCTACGAGAAAAACCTGTAAAAGGCAAGCTATACTAAAAACGTTTTCAAAAACGAATTTAAAAACGATAACGAGATCAAAACCCGAGCTTTAAAAACCTAAATTACCAAATTTTAACCCTACAAATGCAAATTTAATTTTTAACAGTCCTAAATGATAAAAGAAAATTTTCTAAAAAAGAATTATATTTTTTTGACTTTTATTTTATTTATTATGAATTTAAAATTGATTTAATCTAAAAAATTAATTAAAAATACTAAACTAAATTGGAAAAATATGAAAAATTCAGAGAAAGTACTTTGAACTATGCTAAACCTAAGAAAAATAAAATGGTTCAAACTGCTTATTGAAATAAGCAGGAAATAAGCTATAAACGGCTGAAAAGCTAAAAAGGGAAAAAGGGGGTAAATAAAAAATAGTGCAAAGATTTAAATGAAAAAGACCTTAGGGTAGTTGGTGATGGTGTGTGGTGTTGAGGCTTTGTGTGTAAAGGGGAGGTCTCAGGTTCGACCCTTATGGCCTTTTTTTTTGAAAACATTTTTTTCTCTATTTTCTTTTTAAAAACTTGTAAAATAAGTTAATGAAAAACATGAGTAAATGATATCTAAACAACAAGTAAGCATACATAAGCAATAAACATTAATAATAATCCAAAAATAAGCAGTAATAAGCTAATGAACAGTAAATAAGTTAAAAATGGAAAAGTGAGGACTTACAAATCCCTTTGCTTAAACACGGGCTTTAAATGGCTCAATAGAGCTTATCTAACAAGCTCCAGCTTGTATTAAACAAGCTGGTAAGTCTATAAGCCCATCCTTTTTTGGCTTATCATTCATAAAATCAAGCTTTGGTATTTTGAGTGATTTTTCTAAGACAGTGACAAGTGTCTTAATCAACAGGATTAAAAGAGCTTATATAAAACTTAACTTATTTAGATTACTTTGAAAAACATACATTAAGAATTAAAGGTATTAAGCATAAAATAGAATTGCAGAATTAAAAACACTTGAATTTCATTAAAAACTTCTACTTGGACTTTGGATTTTTAAGATAAAATGGCTTTTTGCAACTTAAGTTTAAGACTTAAAAAATGACTTTTACTAAATGAAAACTTGAAAAAGATTGAAACCATACTTTAATAAGCTAACTTAAATCAAAATTAACCAAAGTTAAGCTAAACTCTAATCACAATTAATTCTGCAATATTGGACTAAAAACTAGACCACAACTAACTATACTAGACTGTTTTGATCTAAATGACTTGAAAGGTTAAACCAAAGACCAAAAACTTAAAACAGATGCATATTGCTGCATTAGAAGCTCAGTTTGAACACAAAATCCACACCTTAAGCATTCAATCTTATTCATTCAGCAAATAAGCAGATTGGCATTCTATTTATTTGGCAGACTTAGACTAAGGATACAAGATACTTCAAAACTTAACAAAACTAACTTTGAGCTTATGAAAACTAAACCTAATGATTAATAAGAGCTAATGAAGATTTATTTGAGAACCAAAGACATATTATACCTATTTTGACCCATTATACAACCTTGACCCAAACACCCCTTTAACTTTCCAAGGTCCATTTTAAGCTTACAACAGATTAGGAAAACTTGTAAAAACTGCAAATAGATTAAGCATAAGGTATAATAACAACATTTAGGCAATGAGAACACAAAATTAAGCAGTAAAAATAAGCAACAAGAAATTGGCAGTTTTAAAGTAAAATATGACAGATTTTGTAAAAAAACTTGAACTAATTATTTCTAAACTATAAACTAAGCATGATAAGCAATAAGCAATATATTTAAGCAGAAATAAGCAGATAAGCAGATAATAAGCATAAATAAACAAATGAACAGTAAATAAGCTAAAAATGAAAATGAGAGTGTACCTTAGTCCTTTGCTTAAACAAGGACAGAAATGCTCAAAAGAGCTTATTCTACTAGCTCTAGCTTATCAGACCCATAAGCCCTTCCAAATTTGGCTTATCATCTATAAAGCTTAAAACCATAAAACTTTGAGTGTATGAAACAGAACTTAGTGACTTATAAGAACTTAAAGGGCTTATAAAAATTTGACTTGGAAGCAGTTTTTAACATAAAAAGCATAAGAGTAAAACAAGGTAAACGTAAAACATTAAAACTGCAATTTCATTGAAACTTAAAAGATTACAAGGCTTTGAAAAGTAAAGTACAATTTAAAGTAAAAGTAAGCAGTAAATGAAACTGATAATAAAACTACACTACTCCTAAACTATATTACACTAGATAAAAATTACTATTGACTTTTAGTCCTATATATAGACTTCTAATGAAGCTCGAGCTTCTTGTCTTGTGTTTGTTTTGAGAGATGCTTCAAAAGCTCTCATCTTGGCCCTCCATCTTTCTTGTTCACCAAGCCCTTGAATCACAGCCTTTGATTAAGTATCCAAGTCCCATCCACCAATGATATTTCATGGGATTGCCAAGGTGGCACCTCCTTTATCATTTTCTAGGGTGGGGTTAAGTGGGGTTTTGAGAGAGTGATGGGTTTGTCGTGGTGCAGGGGGTCACGTGAAGGGGATGATGAATAGTGTGGGAAGTTTGGCGGGAAAAGGTTTTAGGGTACTGTTTGTTTATTTAGGTAACGGGGTTAAGGGAAAAGGGACTATGGGTGAAAAGGTTTAAGTATTGTAGGGGCTAACTTTGTTAGTCCCTAAGGACTAATTGTGTTAAAGGAAAAAGGGGTAAAGGGTTAAAAGAGTTAGTGTTAAGGACTAGCAAGGTTAGTCCTCAAGGACTAGCAGTGTTAGTCCTCAAGGACTAACGAAGCAAACCTTTAACAAGGACTAATGGAGAAAGGTAAAGGACAATTGAGGTTTGGGCCAGTTAAAGTGTATAAGGTTTTTTTGGACTTTAAACTTTTAGGTTTTATAAATGAAGGCTTAATGGGCTAACCTGGCCCATTAAATGGGTACGGGTTGGCCCATTTAAGATTTCTTCAAAATCGGCTTCGACTTTGACTTTTGACTTTGACTTTGATGACTTTGACTTTTTTACTTTTCACGCTCTTTCTATCCCGTGCTCGGTTTTGTTGATTTTGGCCTCGTTTTTGTCCTTTAGTGAATATCCGGTACATGCACAGTAAATAACACAAAACAAGCATATATTTGGCATTTTATGTTCGTTTTTGGTCATTTGGGGTCGTTTTATTAGGTAAAAAGTATGTGTATTTAAACACATACCAAAATCCCCCGTACTAAACTATTGCCGTGTCTTTACCCAATGCTATAAGTAAACACTTTAGAAAACCAAGAATCTTAATCCTCCTCGATTAATTACCTCGAAAAGAGCTAAGTGTTCATCAAGTGGAATTAAAGAAACACTAGTTTTGAAAAGCCCCGTTTTGACAATTTTTATAAATCTACACTTATTACCACACATATTTTTGTATTTTTCCTTTTTCTTATTTTTTGTACTTTTTCTTTTTAAGCAACTAACATGTATGACTTCCGTTATTTTTATAACGTTTAGGGTCACGGAATAAGAAGCACTTTAATCCTAAAATGCCCAAAAAGATAAATTCATCGTCCCCGACTTTTCACTTGTCCCAAACCAAGCTTAAAAACGAAATCA
>BQNB010100381.1:4942-19942 GCA_026074375.1 Tanacetum coccineum
ATGTTTAAATGAGCGGCCAAAAGATGTAAAGACGCAAAGAAATAATGAAAGCTTGAAGTCTCTAGTGACGAGACATGGTTATAAGGAGACATATTCTCATGTGGTGGATTAAATAATGCATTAATATTTTATAAGTCTGGCAATATAATAAGTAATCGATATGCGTCTAAAAGATAAATGAATAGAGCTCATGTGATGTTGAGATTTTAGTACTGGATATAAAATGTATGAAGCATGCTAGTGAATTTTAATGCTTAAGCGTATAAGAAAAGTTCTCGAGAACACTACTTGATTGTATTGAATTAATTATGTTTTGGGCATATGTGTTATAATCACATTGGTGTGCCAAATAAAGAATTATGTTTAAGCGAACGCGTAAAACTCTAAAAATAAATAATGAAATTTATTAAAGTTGAAAATAACCTGAAAATGAGAAATGTTACAGCCTATGAAACTTTATAAGGAGATCTGGATTTTAAGATTGTGAAGGCGACTAAATGCTTATAAGTCAAATTTGAAACAAAAAGACACAATTTGTCTTAGCTTATGAATTGAACATCTAAAGGATTGATATATATGTACATCATAAAAACTAAAGCAAATGTGAACCGTCTTTATATGGAAAAATGACGCTCATGTTTATGAGATCACATGATGTTGGAAAGACTCCCTTGATTTATAAAGATGATGATCACAATATCGATTTAGATATGTCATACTAAAATGTGTATGAACCATTAAATTTTCGCAAGTGGTCATACATGGTGTTGGTAATGAATAACTTGTAAAGTTCCATGATATAATGGAATGAGATGTATGATGTATGGATATGCGAACAACATGTGTAGAGAATATTTATTCACTTGATTCTATCAAGACACTTTAATATGCATTTCAGAGACTAAATGAGCTTAAGTGATGTGATCATCAGGGGGAGAGAACATACGCGTTGCACTCTTTTTCCCTTGACCATGGTTTTGTTCCCACAGGGTTTTCCGACAAGGTTTTTAATGAGGCAACATCCCCGAGCGTATAAAGGATTTATGTACTCTTTTTCCTTCACTAGATTTTTGTCCCACCGGGTTTTATCTAGTAAGGTTTTAACGAGACATATTCCTCAAATGGACATCCAAGGGGGAGTGTTATGGATAAATAAGGAATTGATGTCCATATCTTTTATTATTGATAGTTATCTTATTAGAATTGTATCTTGTGGAATACTCTATCTTGTATCTATATATACATACCTCCATTGTGAGATGAATAATACAATTTTCCATTCTCTCTATCTTCTTGTTATTGTTTATTGTTCTTTACTTTATTGTTTTACAACAGTGACCTGATTAGTCATACCGACGTTGCTTGGAATTCCAATACCGGTAAAGTAGATGTTGATGTCAGTGTTTTGTCTCATCTCGCTCTGATTCAAATCGTTGCCCCTAAGTTTATTCATTGATTAGTATTCGTTTCAATAATAATGGTTAAATAAAGTCGACTCTAAATTATATTATTCTCATGTAATGTCTCCTCCCGTTGCACACAACATATGTTTAGGGGTCTTTAGAATTGCTTATTAAAACTAACTACTTCTGGAAAGGCATTTGGATTTGCTTGTTTTGTGTAAACTTTTAAAATAGTCGAAAAAATAACTATTTGTTAAATTATTTTATGAATTGTTTTAGGTTAAATATGTTTGTAAACACTTTAGAGGGAGAGGTATCTTGGCTGGTGACGCTGCGCCATCACAACAACTGAGGGTTTTCTCGTGTCATGGACACCGCGACTGGTGCCATCGGCAGTGGAGACCAGCCAACGTCATGGCTCTTTTTTTATTTTATTTTTTTTGAAATACTATCGGTTGCATAACGGGTTTTGGGTCTTTTTTTGACTGTTTGGACCATAAAACACCCCCAGTTTACCCCTTAAAAATCTTATAAATTTCACCTTATTCCACCAAATTTTACATACTCCAATATTATTTATAACACATTCTTCTCTACTTCTTATATTTTTTAGTTCAATAATGAATCTCAACAATCCCAACTTTTCTTGGATAACCGGTATGCTCAACGACCCTCAAAACCAAATTCCGGGCTCTTCTTCGGCTAATACCAACCCCAACTTTACCAACTTTAACCCGTATTCTAATCCCGATCACCAATTGCTCTTTCAACAATACCAACTTCAACAACAAATGGCGTATACCAATATTTCTCAACAACAGTCCGGTAATTCCCAACAACCATCCCATTAAATACAAGAAGAAGAAGACGAGACGGTCCCGACTCCGTTGTCTAAGAAACCCGGTTCACGGGAAAAACGTATCTAAAAAATGGCTAATAGAAATGTTGAGCCGGAACCGGAACCGGGAATGCAAGCCGAAGTCGTCAAGGTTCAAAATTTTTGGAGACAAGAAGAGGAGTTGCTTTTGGCCGAATGTTTCATAAAAATTTCCGAGGATCCAAAAAACGGTTAGGATAAAAAAATGATACGTTTTGGTACAAAATTCTCAAAGTTTACAATGATCAAGCTGGGAAACGAGGCTTTCTGATTCGTACCAAGAACATGTTGACTGGAAAGTGGACTCCTATGAATCGAGAGGTCGCCAAGTATAATTCGTTAATGAACGAAACGAAGGCTATGAGTGGGGAGAACAATGACAATTTGATGATGCGTATCGAAATCTTGTATCGAACACACACGAAATCGGATTTTAAGCACAAGAGTGCTTGGAACTTTTTGAAAGACAAGCACAAGTGGAACAATCATGAATCGACAAATTCAAGACGAAACCGTAATTGTGTTACCAATGAGGAACCCGAGCCATTTGGTGACGACACGTTGCCTCATCCTGCCGGCCTACATAGGATTGCTAAGAGTCAACGTTCTTCAAACTCTACCCCTAGTTCCGGTTCAAACCCGACAATGTTTCAAGAAATGATGCAACAACAATTCAAGATAGAGCGGAAGGAAAAAATGAAGCGTGTCGACCGCGAGGTGAACTCTCGAGTCGAGTTAAACAATTCTAAAAGGGTAGACGAGGACTTGAAAGTCCTACAAATGTCGACAGACGGGATGGATCCGGTTGACGCGGCTATCATCAACGCCTAAAAAGCCCGGATCCGTGCTTTATATCATCCAACTAACTAATTTAGTTTATGTATTTTTTTTCGTTATGTTTTTTATTTTTATGTAACGTCTTTTTTTAAATGTAATGTTTTTAATTTTTAATGAAGTTTATTTATATTTAATAATTGTTTATTATTTTTGTTTTAATTGAAAAAAAGGCTATAGCTTGAAGCGAGCCACTCAAATGTGGTGTCATAGCATTTCTGGTGTCATAGCACTTTTGCTGATGTGGCAACACTTTTTGGGCTTTGACTTGAAGCCATCCCTCGTGCTCTTAGAATAAGCTTTACCAAGTAGAGAAGCTCATAAGCAGAAAAATTAAACAATCCCAAACACCCCCTTAATAATTTTAAACTTGACACAACTTATTATTTGGTGATGATTTTAACCAAACAATACTTTTCGAGTAACCATACCCATTTTTAGTCAATATTGTTATCCTACTCATGACCATGGTGATTCTTTGCGTGCAATGCAAAACTAATACTACGTATTACACTAGGTTATGAATTTAGTTTCTATGAAGCCTTTTGTTGTTCTAACAGTGTGCGGCTTTGTTTTGCAGTAATTGAACTTAACGGGCATGGAAGATCTAACTAAGGATGTCATGTGGGATGTGTTATCACGACTTGATTTCAAAACTGTTAGTTGCTGCCAGTGCAAAAGGTGGCGGGATCTAGTTTTGGATCCTTACTTTATTAATAATCTTTTTAGAAAAGTGACTTAAACTCCAAGGAGCGTTTGGTAAATTTGGCTTTTGGTTTAAGTATGTTTCCTAATTTGTGTTTGTTTAGGATTTGGTATGTTTTTTTGTCATTGGTTGCCTATAAATAAAGACCAATGACATTAGTTTTCTTTGTACCTTTTGGAATTAGAGTTTGATAGGTTTGGGATTCGGTTTTGATTTGGTACGCATATGATGAGGTATTTTTTTGGATACTTCTTGTTTTCGATAATTGGTATTTGGTCGAATAAGAAGAATCCGATTCTAATGAATCATGAGACCACTATTCGTCATCGGGGGAGATTGAAGTGGATAGAGGTCCAAGACAAGGTAGTAGAAGTAGAGAAAGAGCAACTAGTTGATGTTGTAACGATTCATGATGTTGATTTGTCACGTCTAGGGCTCTATGGTGGCTTTGATTTACAAGTATTCATAGACCCCTCTGTCAGTGGTTTGATTTGTGTGTGGGATGCTTTTGGAAACACTTAATAAGACGATAAGATGTTGTTTATTGACGCAACATTATATGTTACAGTATTAAATCACGGATTTGTATCTTCTTCCATAGATAAAAATCAAGTGTGCAAGGAATTATTTCAACTTGGCCTCGCTTTAGTAGGCTAGCTACAATCATAAGTGCTTACTGATTGGATGTTGACGGTGCGGTTACGTGTAGGTGGTGATGATGTAAAATTGATTGTTCTAAGTGTGTTTGTCCGGAGACAATATGCTACAAGTTTGTCTCTGGTATAGGCGATCAAAGTACCTCCTCTAAAACCATCAACGAGACACAAGGGATAGGACAATGACAAGTGATACGAGTTTCTTTGATGGTGAAAGCTTTATACCAAGATTCCTTGATACCGTGTTGTTTCATGACCCAAACGGTGAAGATTTTACAAGAATAATAACAACCTCGACTTAAACAACCTTTTAGTACTCCCAAAATTCCACGGTATTTTTGTTGTTTTTCTTCCCCTTCAAATGGAGGTAAAGGAAATAAGTTAAAAGTCTCATTGTCTAGATCAAAAACAAAGAGTTGATGACTACCATAATTGATCCAATGGACACGACCATTAAAAAACAGACCATCTCCCATAAAGCCACAAATGTCGTTAAAGTGGTCGTTTGGTTGTAAAACTCTCCATTTGTCGGTGCCAAGGGTAAAAACCTCAATTTGAATGATTTCATCTTCACATAAATATATTTTGCAAATATTTATCACTTCGTATTTTGTAGCGGCCAGAATCTTGACATAAACTTGCTCTTTTTAGGACTGAAATTTTCAAAACTAATTGACGTGTCAAGTGTCTGTATATGAGAATTGACACCATAGTAAGTGAAGGATTCATGATCTTGCGATTAAGGCTAGCTGCCTTGATCAGATGTCATAACAAGCTTTATATTTTCCTAGAGGTGACGTAACCGGCGGGTTGGGTAAATGTGTCAAAACATGTAATGTTAGGTTCAATTCCGAAACTATATTCTTAAAAAAAATTCCTGAGGATGTCATGCGGGACTTGTTATCACGACTTGATTTCAAAACTGTTAGCTGCTGCCAGCGCGTTTGCAAAAGGTGGCGGGATCTAGTTTTGGATCCTTACTTTATTAATAATCTTCTATGGTCGAATAATAAGAATCCGAATCTAATGATTCATGATACCACTTTTGATAAACGGGGGAGATTGAAGTGGATAGAGATCCAAGACAAGGTAGTAAAAGTAGAGAAAGAGCAACCAGTTGATGAGGCCCAAATGGTACTGCCTATGGGGAAGCGGCGGAGGTGGCCATGATTATGGCTATCACGCCGAGGATTTAGGCCCATGAGCCAACTAGCGCCTCGTGCGAGGTATTAGAGCACCCGTTACATAACGAGTTCTAATCATGGAGGTGGGCCATAGTTACTATATAACGGCAATACTAAATACGGCGAGGACCTCTCGGTTACTAAATAACGGTGAGACCTCTCAGATACTAACTAATTAATGGGAAAAGAAGCCCATTAGGGTTCGGGAGTATATAGGAGCCTCCTCGGATCTCATCTAAGTACGCCCTCATAACCCTATACTTGTCTACTAAAACCTAAACCGTTTACTTACTCTCACGCCGGAGGATAATCTGTAGGTAGACAATCCCACGCGTAAGCCTACAGTGCTTTGTTTTTCTCAGTGGTCTCATACATCAAGACTTAATTGGTACAGGAACCGGAGCCTAACAGATCCGTATTACACCTAATTCGGACCTAATCAAGGATCGTCCAACTTTTGTATCAACAGTCACGTCAAGGGGTTCTCAGTCGATGTCCTTGCTTCGATTTCCATGTATTCATAGGACCCTCTGTCAATGGTTTGATTTATGTGTGGGATACTTATAGACTCACTTGCATCGTAAATCCAATTGCCAGACAATATCTGACACTCCCTGATCCTCAGCCGACCATAGTTTCATTACTAGGTTATGGTTTTGGATCTTCAGATGATGCATCATACAAAGTGATACATATTCTTGAAAGATTTTTACCTCCAGCATATGAAGATAAAATCATTCAAATTGAGGTTTTCACCCTTGGCACCGACAACCGGAGAGTTTTACAACCAAACGACCACTTCAGCAACATTTGTGGCTATATGGGAGATGGTCTGTTTTTTAATGGTCGGGTTCATTGGATCAATGCTGGTGGTCATCAACTCTTTGTTTTTGATTTAGACAATGAGACTTTTAACTTATTTCCTTCACCTCCATTTGAAGGAGACGAAAATGAACAAAAATACCGTGGAATTTTGGGAGTACTAAAAGGATGTTTAAGTCAAGGTTGTTACTATTCTTGTAATATCTTCACCGTCCGGGTCATTTGTTAGCGTTAAAACAATATTACAGTCGATGATCAAGTTCTTTTCTTGACAGATGCAAAGAAGACTGAAAATACAAACCGAAGTTTTTGGCTTTTGAAAAAGTAAAAACCGAACCATCAGTTTCTAGTTTCGGTTTTTTTTTCTTTTTCGATTTAAGTAAAACTTGCGTATTTACATTTTACCTAAATGGTTGTGTTGTGTTGTTGGTACCTTCACCCACATGATCCGTACTTTTCTAACCCCCCCCCCCCCCCGGCCCACCCCTAAAATAAATGAATTAACCCTTTGTATATTTTATACATTTTATATACGGTTTTCGTCATTTTTAATACGAAAATTTCAGCGTTGTTTATATCGCCCCCTAAAATAAATATTCTTCAATTGGTCCTTCCACCAACAATGTTCAACTTCCATCTCTAGCACATGGTGTTCTTAAACACCATTTAATTATGTATTGAATACTTGTTTGTTAGAAAAATATATTAATATTCAAGTTTCATTAGGTATATATGCAATTTCCGATAAGACGTAACTAACTTACACAACTTTTTTTACATATAAGGTATGTTTGGCGAGGGGCTTATTAAGGCTTTGACTTTTAAAATAAGTCTCGTTTGTCACGCGCTCGACCACATAAAAAGGGCTAAAAACTTTAAAACGTGGCTTTTGAACCGTAAATTACTTATTTACGCACAAAAATATCTAACATATACTAAAAACTTATTTAATTATGTTTTTTTAGTAATTTTACAATAATAAGTCTCAGCCACGACTCATTTGCCAAACAAGTTTATAAAAATACAAAATTTAATTTCAACTAATAATATAAGCCTCGACCCTAACTCCAGCCTCAACCCCAACTCATTTCACCAAACATACCCATAGACTACTACTATTTCTAATCATACTCATTGTTTTACACGTCTCTAATTTAATATACATCTTTCAAATGTTAGGCTTGAACTTTTGTTTAACCTATGTGTTTCTTAGCTCTATGTTGGTATGCGTGTTTTGTATATGCCTTCTTTTTCGTCTCCTCTCATGTGGTCTTTTTGGGTTCATGCTCTCTTGTCGGAGGTCTTTTTGGAAGCAGTCCCTCTATCTTTGGACAGGGGAGTGACTGTCTACATCACACCTCCTCCATACCTCGTTCTTGTGGGATTGGGTACGGTTGTTATTGTTGTTGATGTTTTTTTCTTTACCTTTTAGCCGATTGGTATATGTGGTTTGAAACTACTAAGATTACAAACTTAAACTACGTCAAAGTTTTCTCTTTTCAAAAAGATGATGTGATCACTTCAAAATTATTTGCACATTAAAGTATTTGAATTTAATACCTCACACATCTAAACACGAAATTAGCCTTTCTGTCACTAAATTAACTATTTATAGACAAAAACCCACATAAGCATAATCAAATAACACCTTAGGTATTTATACGCAAAAAATCACTAAACTGCCGCAACTATTTGGTAGCGGGAAATGAGAATGAAGAAATAGAAATGAATCAATTCCTTTTGGTTGAGAAATGAGACATACAAGACTAAATTTTCATCTTCAGTACTTTGGTTGAGAAATGAGACAAACAAGACTATTTTGTAGTAATATCTTTTTCATGATGTGTGTTTTAGTTGCACACATATTTACTTGTACGTATAATACAAACGAAATTCATGTTGAAATTCCTTTAAAAATGAAAGAAAGAGAATCAAACCCATATTCATCAAACCAAACAACATTATTGAAATTATATTCGGAGTATTAATCATTTCTATTTTCATTCGATATCATTCTCAAACCCATACCAATTACCAAACGCACCCTTAAAAGTTTCTGTATAGAATGGAACTTTAACAAACAAAAGTAGAAAACAATTTTCTTTTTTTCATTTACAAAAGCCAGTGGTGAGTCAGTCACTTAAAACCCTAACCGTCCCTCCAGCCGTCGCCGCCAGTCATAAAATGATAAGTACTTACAGAGATCAAATAAGATCCGTGATAAGCCAAAACTAGTTAGATCGCTCAAGAAATAAGAAACAGAGCAAAATAAGCTAATTAAGATCAAGAATGGCGGAAATTCGGTTATTTGATTATAACAGAACGATTACAAGTGAGAAGATTGATTTTTACAAGTTTTGGAATGTATCTAAATGAATTACAATGACTAGTATTTAAAAGCATTATTTCCCGCCAAAATAGAAGTTGGTTAAGAATTATGTTGGAGTATGTCACGTGTACCTCACATGCCTGGTATAACTACCACTTGTGTGCACCTCACGTGCCTAACAGTTCTAACAAGCTTATGACTTGAGGTGTGGCTTATCAATCCACCCTCCTTAGAAACAGCTTGTCCTCAAGCTGTGCAATCAAAAGTAGGAAACTTAGACTGCAACTCTGTGACTGATTCCCATGTAGCATCTTCAATTGTTCCATTTGTCCACTGCACTAAGACATAAATCTCCATTCCATTGCCCTTTTTAGCCATCCTTCTATCCAAAATTGCCATTGGTTCCACAATAAAGACTCCACTTGAATCACATGGTGGCAATGTCCCACTAGTTTGGTTAGTATTGGGATGTCTACATTTTCTCAACTGAGACACATGAAACACATTATGTATTTGGGAAGTACTAGGAAGATCCAGCTTATAAGCAACTTCTTCAATCCTTTGTATGTTTTTGAATGGACCTAAAAACTTAGGTGAGAATTTGTTCTGTTTCCCTTGCCTCAAAGAAACTTGTCTGTGTGGTTGTAGCTTCAAAAAAACCCAGTCACCACAATCAAACTTCATGTTAGTTCTTCCCTTATCAATATGATATTTCATTCTACTTTAAGCCCTGCTGATATGAAATTTCAAGGTTCCTACAGTTGCTTCTCTTTCACTCAGAGTCTTATCCACTAAATCCACTTTGCTTTCTCCTCCTATGTAGGGAATGTGAACTGGTGGTGGTTTTCCATATACTGCTTCATAAGGAGTGGCATGTATGGAAGTGTGAAAGTTGGAGTTGTACCACCATTCAGCTAAGGATAACCACTTTACCCATTGTTTTGGTTGTTCTCCTGTCATACATCTAAGGTAGCACTCCAAACACCTATTAACTACCTCAGTTTGGCCATTAGTCTGTGGGTGATATGCAGTTGACATATTTAGGTGAACTTGTAGTAACTTAAATAATTCTTTTTAAAATGAGCTCACAAAAATCTTGTCTCTATCTGACATAATGTTTCCTGGTAGATCATGAAGTTTGTAGACATTATCCAAGAATAGTTGAGCTACTTGAGATGCAGTGAAGGGATGAGAGAGAGCCATGGAATAGGAATACTTGCTCAATCTGTCTACTACCACCAATATGACATCCTCGAACTCTTCTAGGGGGCTAGGGAGTTTGAACATACTATTCTGAGCATTCCTACTTACTAACTTTAGTAGTGTGCTACTAATGGTCCACCAATATGACATCCTTACCTTGTGATTTAGGTAAGCCTTCAATGAAGTCCATAGAAATATGTGACAACCCGAGAATTTCCGTTCAATAAGTTAGCCGTTTCCGTGTAGTAATTTGAATTTTTAAATGTTTCATTTAGCTTTACCGTTTAACCGGGAAGTTGTTTCGTTATTATCTGAGAATCGTCTGCGAGAGCGAATCGGGACACCAAACGTTGTAGTATTTTGGCAATATCCGCGTTTTTATGTTCTTAAGCAATATTTAAAATTTTGTAATTTTCCGTGTTACCGTTACTCGTTTCGTTACTTACGTGCTTCGTATTTAATTTAAACTTATACATGATCATGCATAGCCTTGGAAATTAATTCACCAACTAGCACTATGATCCTAGAAAGTGGGAAAATATTTTTGGTCCCCCCATTGGCTGTACACAACCGTTGCAAACATTGCATGATTACATATGATTCCATTTTGAATTTTGCTACAGAATAACAACCTAACTAATTTCCTACTTAAAGGCTTGCACCATGTCCTTTCCTAGGCTCCCATTTGAAGATCATATTGGTCCCCTAAGGTCTCTTTGTCTTATTTCGGTACACACACACACACACTAATAGTGTGTGAAGTAAACATCTTTATATATAATTCATATCACCTTCATTTGTTCATTCCATACACACACATAAAACTTTACTTCACCTTTCTTTCTTTTCTCTCTTTGCCGAAAACCCTAGCACACACAAACCTATTCATTTTTAATTTTTGATCATCCACTTGAAGATTTTTGTTACGTGTTGATTGTATAGTTCATCCGTAATTTGTAAAACAACGTTGTGGGTTATTCTTTGATTCTAGTCTACCTTTCGTCTGTTTCTTTGTAAGAGTCATAGCCTTATTTTTCGATAAATAAGTTGTACATTGCATTCAGATTCATCCCTAACAAGGTGTACAAAGCGATCGTTTTGGAAAATCAATTATCTAGTTTTCTAATAAAACCACAAGTTCCTCAATGTTAAATATTTTTAGTTTTATAAATAGAAGAACAAAAAAGTATTGTACTTAGCATTTAAAAAGTTTAATTGTGAGTATCGTTTGTAGATATGTATTGCTATTATTACGGCTATATCGTGTACTTAAAATTAATAGTATGATTGATAAATATTTGTTTGCGAAGAGATTAAGTAGATTGTAGATTTGTTTGTAAGCAGAAGCTGAAATGTACGAAGAAGGTTTAGTTTAGAACGGACTTGTTTGGCAAATATTTGAGGTGTTGTCCGAAAATAGATCGTGATATACTTGCAGAGTCAATAAAAGATGCACTTTGTAAAATAGATAGTTTTCACGAGTTAGGTTGATAAAATGGAAAGTCTATAATTTTGAGAAAGGTCCATGCCGAAATTTTTATAAAAACTTTATAAAAGCGTCGAAAATATACTTTTATTATCACTTATGATAAAGAAGAAAAACGAAGTTTTCGAGTTTTATGTCAACATTATTTAGTTATCGAGTCAACGTTGATGTGTCGGGACACTAAAAGACGAAATGCACTAAAAGACGAAATACACTAAAAGATGAAATACACTAAAAGACGAAATGCACTAAAAGAACAAAGTAACTAATAGACGAAATGCACTAAAAGAACAAATACACACGAGACGAAAATACACTAAAAGACGAGAAATGCCTAAAAGACGAAATGCACTAAAAGATGAATACACAAAAGACGAAAATACACTAAAAGACGGAAATATTATCTAAGATGTTTTGTGAAGTGTCGAGACTTGTCAAAACTTATAACATTCGAACATACGTTTTAAAAAGAGATACAGCCGGTCTACTTGTGCTTGTATGATCAATTTTCTTTGCGTTATAGCGTTTATTTCGTAGTACATCATTCCAAACGACAACTTATGATAGGTTGTCGCTACAGAACCGTGAGATTCGTTTCCTTGATTGAATCCATTTTGATCCACTACCATATATAGGTGAGTCTCATAGCCCCACTCTTTTACCCGTCGTTTGAATAAATTTTATAACTTGGGGTGAGAAACATTGCTTGCTTTTAAACTGGAGCACTAAGTAAGTTTGAGTGAGATTATTTCCCTGTTTACGTGTGCCTAAGTAGCGTTTAGACCCACTACTAATACTCGCCCCCTTATCATGAACCGTCAATCTCGATTGACTGGAGACGTCGATGGGAGCGCGAGTGTTTAAAATAAGATCTATTAGGGACAATTATCCCTATCCGGAGTGAGTAGCGCACACATTACCCACAGGGTGCCCGAAAACGGAATATATACCATGTCGAATGTAAGCAAGGAATCTTGGTCAAGATACCTCGGGGGCTTGTTCAACCTAGCAATGTACTGCTAATAAAACGTAATTAGCTATCGGTGTCATGCAGCTTAATCGCAACGAAAAAACCCTATTTTAAGTGAATATGTATGTTGTTTATAACTGTCGCATACGTGTTGATAACTTGTGGTCCACTATAATAACGTTTGAACTAAACCTATGAATTCACTCAACTTTATGTTGACGTTTTAAGCATGTTTTTCTCAGGTGCTTAGCATGGATGCTGTTGATTGACTTATGTGGAGTCTATATGCCTGTACCGGTTTACCAGAGATTTATCTATGTTTTAAATACCGTTGTTGAACTTATTTAAGCTTCCGCATTTTAACTTTGAATCTTTAAACTTAAACCCGATGTAAAACTTTTATTATTATTAATTTTTCAATTTATGCAACGTGTTATATTTTCAAAACCGTACCCTTAGAGGTCGTTCTTTATGCTTTGTACTTGAGATGCGCAATCAAGTCACGCCTTCAGACACGTGTCCGACCAGGCCCCCGTCCAGGGGGTGTGACAGTTTTGGTATCAAGAGCCAAGATTATAAGACACCAGAGTAGTATATAACTAAGGTCCTGGGTCATAACCATATGTGAATCCTACGGTGTTTTTATACGTATGCCTTAAAAGTGTTTTTGCTATGGCGTAAATGTTAGAATCAATTTGCCGTAGAGCAAAGCTATGATATGGGTTTTAATACGCCTGCCTCCAGCTATATCCGTTCCCTGCGTTATGTTTCTTTGCGTTTAATTTTACCCTTGAGCTCTATTTTGCTATAGCTTACGTTTGTCTTGCGTTTATCTTTTCCCTGCGATTACATTTTCCTTACGCATATTTCCCAACCTGCTTATATAGAAGCTGTTTATGTAAATACTAAACTTTTCTAAGGCATTTTGAGTGACATAATTGTCTCGTTTACTTCTAAAACATCGTGCATAATACGACGGTCTTTAAAACTTTTCACGACCTTACATTATACCATTTTGTAAAATTTTGGAAACCCGTTACAATCCGCCAAACCCACTGATTGTCCAAATCTGAACCGTGTAACCGTATTAACACCGTCAAAGATCATGCCGATACTTAAGAAGAGATTTTCCTACCTTGTCTAGTGAAACCTAAGTGGACTTGGACCGTAATTCCTAAGAGTTTTGCACTAGTACTTCTTTATGAATTTCGTGTATTGTGTGGATGTCTTTAAACCCTTTGTTCATTTTTTTTGTCGTGATGATTTCGTCAGTTACACTTCAACTCCCTAATAACTTATGTAAGGTACTTTCCAAATCTATTATCGTCTTACAACCCATTTCACTATTATTTTATAAGCAGTTCTACTAGTATAAACTAATTGGATGTTATCCTATGAACTATTTAGTTGTCCGCCTTATAAACATAGTAGTTGTCGCGTTATAAACTATTTTACCGCCAACTTAAAAACCATTTTGCTGATAGCTTTTTATAACACCTTATAAAGCATTTCACTATCATTTTTCAAACGATTCCAAGCACTCCTTATAAACTATTTTATAAGACATTTATAAACTACTTTAACCATACAGTCTGCGAACCATTTTGCTGACAGCGTATTAGCCATTTTACTACCATTCTATAAAAGCATTTTTTGCCATCTTATAAACTGTTACGTCTTCACCCTATAAACTATTTTGCTATCATTAATCTAAGATGTTCCACTAGCGCCTTCCCTACCATTTCGCTATTATCTTATAAACCATTCCGCTAGTATTTTATATAAAACGTTTTCCTGTCATCCTATAAACCATTTTGTGGGAATCTTATAAACAACTTCATTAACATAAACTGTTTCGTCACCGTTTTATAAACTGTTCTAGTGCTATCTCATAACGACTTTCACAATCATTTTACAAACTAACTTGTCTTTATATTTTAACCTATTTTGTCGTCGTTCATAAACTCTTTTGCCATTATTTTATAAACCATTTTGCTAACACCTTTTAAAACTATTTTGATACCATTCTATAAACCGTTTTGTCAATCTTTTATAATTATCCTACTATTACCTTATAGCTTATCTGGTTATCATTTAACGAACTAATTTGCTTCCATCTTATAACCTATTTTGCAATTATTTATAAACTCTTTTACTACCCTATTTAAAACTATTTATAGTCATCTTACAAGCTATTTTGTTGTCACCTCATGGACTATTTCGATGTCGTTTATAAACTATTTCGCTGTCAATTTACGAAATATGTCGTTGTCATCTTATGGACCACTTCATGTCTTTTATAAACTATTACATTGCCACTTTATAAACTATTGGGTTGTTAGCTCGTAAACTGATTGTTATCATATTATGAACCCCTTACTATTACATTATATACCGTCACGTAATCTTCTCCGTAAACTTTTTGCTATCAATCTCATAAAATATTTTCCATATCTTATAAAATATCTTGTGTCGTTATATAAACTACCTTGTTTTCATTATTACGAACTGTTTTGCTACCTTATAAACT
>BQNB010100382.1:8956-21939 GCA_026074375.1 Tanacetum coccineum
AAAGTTACCAATGAGGTAATGAAAATAATACATTATGTCAACACAAATAAGTTGTAGTTAGGTAGTTAATTATCAAGAAAAATCATAAAAAGAGAAAAAATCTTTGAAAATGGAAAATCGGGTGTTTTATAACTTATGATCTCTTAGCTCTCTCAACAAAAATCTTTGCTATTTTTCAAAGGTTTAGTTTGGGGAATTTTTGAGGTATTTGGTTATAAGGCATGTGATATTGCGTGAGGACATACAATCGTTTAGTTTGGGGAATTTTGATAAGTGTAAAATACACATATCCATTTATACCTAAAATAACCCAAATAAACCCAAAACAGACCAAAAATGGCAAAAATATGCTTGTATTTGTGTTTTGTGTGTGCAGGTACGGATAAGTCAAAAATCACAAGAAAACAATCAAAAGCAAGCAAGCCCGGACACGAGAATCAGAAGAGTACAAAGCTGAAGCCCAAAGCCTTAGCCAATTTTCATCTACAAGGGCCAATCTTGCAATTTCCGAAAGTTATTTATAACTTGAAAAAGAGGAAAGAAAGAGAAGGGCCAAATGTGTAAACTTCTCAAACTCCAACAGTTTTAACTGTCGAAGAAGGAGCGGGAACATTTACTGTTCACCCATCGTTCCCAAAATTACCTCGCTATCAAATTAGAGGGCAAATCAAAATTAGAGGGTGCGTTGGTCAATTCAAGGAAGCTCAAGCACAAATGCAAGGACAAATTAGTCTAATCAAGGGGATACTTATCCTAGCTCAAGCTCAAAGGCCACGTAATCAAAGAAAGAAGCACAAATAGTGGTGGGTTTTGTGCTAAACTCACTCACAAAACTAACACAAACGTCACATCAAAGAATGCCAGCCTGGCAATCCTCAGGTGTCCACAAATTAATCCAACGGCTACAATTGATGATCAAATGATTGAAGAAATGATTGGCCAGGATTGAAAGTTTGGAGAGCAAGGCAAGAGGACCTAGAAGCTTCAGCTTGGCACTATAAATAGGCCTCATTCTCACACACACAAGGAGTCGTCTTTTTATCTAGCTTTTACATTTTTTATCTAGTTTTAGTAATTTAGCTTAAATTCGTGTTTTTATTAAATGTAATTTTCCTTTTTCAAGTATTGTAATCAGCTTCTTTACTTAATGAAATTCAGTTTTTAGTATTCTAAATCTCGTTTTCTAAGCTCTCATTTTAAGTCATAAGCTCTCTTAATAAGCCATATTGTCTCAATAAGCTAATAAGCTCATATTAAGCTCTTTCAGTCTATAAGCTGAAATAGAGCTGTTTGAATTCAGTATTAACCTTATCTAAACCTTAAATCAGTTTAATCTCATATGGATCTTATTGTATCTAAGCTTTTGGAAGGGGATCTTACCTTGGAAGAGATCCCAAGGACTTTTACTCTAGCTTATTACTAAGCTAGAGAGCTTGTAGCTGCCTTAATTGGTACCTTTTGTTTAGCTAAAGGATTAAGTAAGTTTCTCTTTTCATTCTTCTCTAATTTCAGTTTTAATTGCTTAGTTTTTGCTTATATGCTTATTCTCTTTGCTTATTAATGTTTAAATGTCTATTTTAGTGGTATTTAGTTGTTTGTTTTCATCTGTTTTTGCTTAAGTAGTTATAGATCTTTAGCTATCAATTTCTGTCATAAAAACTCATAAAATCCAAAAATATTAGTTTAAATAGTTTAGATCTTAGATTAAGGCTTATTCAGTTGTTTAATCATGTTTATTAAGTTTGTTTTAAGCTAGTTTTTATCTGGTATTTAGTATTTGTTCATTAGATTTCTCTTTAAAAAGTTTTTCTAAATCCTGTTAAAATGATAAAGGGGTGTTTGGTTTAGTGCAGTCTCAAAATTGCACTAGCAGTACTAACCTAAGTTAGTACTGCTGACTCTTTACACTACCAGTACTAACTAAAAAGTTAGTACTGCCTTCACAAGTTAGTACTGTTAGTATAAATTTTAGCTTTTCAAATTTAGTAGTATTAAGTTTAGTTTAGTCATAGCTTATTATGAATTTAGTTTTAGTTTTCATTTTCTAGCTTATTTCATAGCTTAATTTTGTCTTAAGGGTCAAATTGCATCAGCAGTACCTTCAAGTTAGTACTGCTGAAATTTACACTACCAGCACTAACTATCAAGTTAGTACTGCTACCTTTGGTGTAACTTTTAGTCGAGTAATTGTAGGATTTAATAGCCTATCTTTTAGCATTTTAAAGTTTTAATATAGCTTAATACGGTTTAAGTCTTAATCTGCAATTTCTAGCTTATTTACTTAGTTTAATTCAGCTGACCATAAAAAACTGAAAAATACCAAAATACCAGTAGGGACTTAAGAGAGTTAAACTTGTTATTTTGCTTTTTATCCCCACCCCCCCCCCCCCCCCTCCCCCCCCTCCACCCCCCCCCCCCCCACCCCCCCCCCCCCCCCCCCCCCCCCCACCCCCCCATAGTTTTTATAGATTATCTTAGACTGGATAATAAGTCACGTTTTAGTAATTCCTAAAACTTTTAGAGTCTAGTTTAGCTTATTAAGGTTTTTAGCTTATTTGAAGTTAGTGTCTTCCTTGCTTATTCCCTGAGTTTTTTTTTTTGGCCTGTTTAATGCTTAATTTCAGTAGTTTAAGGAGCACTTTCTAGCTAGTTCTCTTTGCATTTTTAGATTTAATGCAATCACTAAGCTTTCCTTGATCACTTTTCATTTTAGAATTAAGCTTAATTTGAGTATTTTATGGCTGTTTAAGTGAAAATAAGCTCAAAACCTCACTTTCTGTAATCAGTTTAGCAATAAGCTCTTATTGAGCTTATTTGAGATTTTTAGTCCTAATAGCTTTTATTAAATTTGTTCCCATTAGATTCCTTTACAACTTTGCTTATTTGAGTTTTTCATTTTAAGCTCTTCAAAATTTCGAATGCTTATTGGACTTTAATTGTGGTCGGGGTAGATTCTCAGGGTAGATAGTGTAACCTTCGAATTTAGAATTTTACTAAGTTGGTCCTCCGTTAGTTTGTTAGTTCTCCCGTTAAGTCCTTTTCCTTTTTGCACAATTAGACCTTAAGTTTTATCTTAATTAGTTTTAATTAATTTTGATTAATAATTAGGGATAGATTTTAATTCGTTTAATTAGTTTTTAATTAAAAGTTAAAAATTAGGGCCTTAATTTCTAGAATCCAAATCATCAATTTGTTCATTCAAATCAGAATCCGAACTAGAACGTGGTTTCAATTTCACTAGTCGTCGGGGAAACGACCCGGGTGATCATATTTACCCGGTTTAATATACGTATTTTATATATATCTTTGTGAGTGGAATTTCCCAAGGGTTACTTGGGGATTTCCTTAATTTCTCTATAAAGTATATTATTTTATATGTATGTAAAACTATCAATCAACGAATTGTTTATATTATTGAACCAAAAGGCCGATCTTATTATCTTTGACTTGGCTATTACCTTGATGGGTGATTAACAAAGTTTTCCAAATTTCTTTTGTCGTATTGCACATGAAAATTCTTTCATATTCTTTTCTTGGCAAGGCATTGTAAATAACCATTTTTTGCTTCATTATTTTTCGCAAGTTTCTTTTTGAGATCATCGGTTTGTTTTTCAAAAGGGATAACCTTATCTAATTTGGTTTTTGGATTTTGTGCAATAGGTTGAAAATCACCATTGGTAATAACATGCCAAAGATCTAAATCTTTTGATTTAACATATGTCTCGAATCTATTTTTCAAATAAATAAAGCTATCGCTTTCAAAGAGGTTGCGGTCTTTGCATGGATTTCCCTCTGATATTTGTCGAAATCCTATAGTTCGGATCCCAGCTTTAAAAAACCAATTATTTTAAAGATCTTGAGTGACCTTGCTCTGATACCAATTGTAGGAAACTAGAAAGGGGGGGGGGGTTGAATAGTTTACCGGTTAATTATTGTTTTTAAATCTTTACTTAAAAATGTTTGATTCGAGTTATATGTCAATCAATCAACATTATGACTCAAACACATAAATTATCTAATGCAATGAACAAAGTATGCAACGATAATAAAGAGGATAAAGAAAGAAACGATCAAACCAAGACACCAAGATTTATAGTGGTTCGGCAACGAAAGCACCTCTTCGTTCCTACTCCACTCCCCGAGTACTCCACTCGAGGATTTCACTATGTCAACAAGCTCCCTTTAGGCGGAGAAAACCGTTTACACGTCGCTTACTTCCTTTTCCAACACTAAGCTAGATGTCGAGTCTTAATCTTAGCTAGAACCAATCTATGACTTCCCTAAGTCTTTATACACTCACAAGATATATATACCCTTGGATTGACATACAATCCAAATAACACCAATACACCCAATTTTTCACTATTGGATAATACCCATACAATTCCAATTTTACACAACAAAACACTAAGTAAAAATGTAATGAATATTATGTGATCTTTGAGGAGGAAGAGAAAGAATCACTTGGACAACAAATCGTATGTACGAAGAACTACGATTGTTCTTCTCTTGACTTGATTAGAGGAAGAAGGAGGAAGGAAAGATTAATCACTTGGAACAAGGCAAGGTATGTTAGTGATCAAGATATGTGTTTTAGAAAGAAAGAAAAAAGAGAGAAAAACACATCTAAAAAAATTCGTGGCAAGAGGTTCTGTTTTTCAGATGGGGTGACCCTTTATTTATAGGGACAAAAAATATAGCCGTTGCTGACGGCGGTCCCGGCGGTCCCTTATATATAAGGGGCCCGCCAGGCCTATAAGAGGGTCGCCGTAGACTACGCTCCTTTTTTTGTCCTTTTGAGGTAAATGTTGTATCTGATTTAGAACCTTCCATTTTGGGGGGAAAATTTGAATTTCAAATTTTGTGTTTTTAATAAAACATTTATTTTAATGAATAAATGTTTTGTTTTTATATTTTTATAAAAACACTTTTGTAAAAATGTAAGGTTTATGGAAGAAAAATTATTTTCTTGATCACTAATCATGTTTAATGATTTGTTTATCCATGCCTTAAGTGATTAATCTTAGAATGGGAATTTTACGATTAGTATTTATTAAACGTTTAATTTTATCGCAAACATTTTCACATTTTGTCATTATCAAAACATCGAGAGGTCGAAAAATATAAATAACGTTTTTAGACATTATTTGTATTAACACTACCAATCATGCCACGATACTTTGTGTTGTTAACGGATTCCTCGTCTTCATCCCGAGTGAGTTTGGTTTCGAAGAACATGAGTTTTGATACGTTTTGAATCTTCTAGACCAAATTTCTTAAGCATTTCTTTAATATATTTAGATTGGTTGAAAAAGATGCCATCTTCTAGTTGTTTGATTTTTAAACCAAGGAAGAAATTCAATTCACCCATCATGCTCATTTCGAACTCGTCGTGCATGATTTTAGAAAAATCATCACATAGGTCTTGACAAGTTGAACCAAAAATGATGTCGTCCACGTATATTTAGACTATGATGGTATGTGAGTCTCTTTTCTTGGTAAATAGAGTGTTATCTACCAAGCCCATGGTGTACTTATGATCAAGGATAAACGCCTTGAGTCTATCGTACCAAGCTTTGGGTGCTTGTTTAAGACCATAAATAGCCTTTTTGAGTTTGAATACATGGTTAGGTTTTTTGAAATCAACAAACCCGGGAGGTTGAGAGACAGACTTCTTCGTTTATAAAACCATTAAGAAAAGCACTTTTGACATCCATTTGAAAAAGTTTAAAATCATGTGCACAAGCATATGCAAGGAGGATTCTTATAGATTCTAGCCTTGCTACGGGAGCATAGGTTTCATCGAAATCTATTCCTTCTTGTTGGTTGTACCCTTGTGCGACAAGTCTAGCCTTGTTTCTAGATACTACACCATTTTCATCTAATTTGTTTTTAAAGACCCATTTAGTTCCAATTACTGTTTGGTTTTTGGGTGGAGGAACTAGACTCCAAACATCATTAGTGGGATTGTCCAAATTGGCCTTATCAGTAAGAAAGGTCTGCATAGCTTGCACAAACTCTTCCCACATAAATGGGGGTTGCAAGGCATATTCAACATTATCACTTGTAAATTATTCCCTAAGATATGAAGAATGATTATATGGTGGCCTATCATGCCCAGAAGTCTTGCCTGTAAGACATTGGTTGATCATAGACAATATTACTCTCCACGGATGATACAGGTGATTCACCGCCATACTTGACACAAAGTGAATCACCTCCAGATAACCCAACTCATTCACGAAGTCCATAATTGCATCACCCGAAGGAGGTGATACAAACGGGAGAGCTTGATCAATGGGGGTTATTTCTAAAGCTTCCCTTAGAAGATTTAGGCATCCAGCTTTGGAACCAGTTTCATCAGCTGAATTCGGTAGTTCCCAGCATTTTCTACATATGTAAGCTTGTTCTGAATTGTTGAGATGTAGATAGCATGGAACCGACCGAGGCTGAAGCAGTGAATGCTGAAGAAGTTTGTGTTTGTAAAATATCCCAGCTATCGAAAGGATTGGGTTCCTTTTGCCTCTTTGAAAGATCCAAGACATGTGGCTCTTTCGATAGGCACCCACGCAGCAACGGTAAGAATCTGATCATCATATATTGTGGGAGAGGAGCGGGAACATTCTCATCAGCTGATTTTGTATGGCAAAGGATATCAACAGAGGTCCAGACAGGGAATGATATTTATCTTTTAATGTTAGTTGAGACATTGACATGCTTCGATTGATATGGTGAGATTAAGTCCACGTAGTCAAGGATATTCGATGAACACAAACAGGTTAACAAGTCCCGAATGGGTGTTAACGAGGTAATTGTGCCTTTGGATTAGGCCTTGAGAGGGTATTGGGACTAATGGGCCAAAACTTTGATATTTAGGCCCAAACCGCTACCTATTTGGCGCCAAACCGCTGTGAGGAGAGTTAATCAACCCATTGTGGAGGCAAATGATCAAACCACTTTGTAGCGGAATGATCAACCGCCACGACCAAACAGTAACGAATATTTTATTCATATTAATCAAACCGCTATGACCAAACAACTACGAATATTATATTCATTTTTAATCAAACCGCTATGATCAAACAGCTACGAATATTATATTCGCTTTTAATCAAACCACTATGACCAAACAGCTACGAATATTATATTTATTTTAATCAAACCGCTACCAATTACAAAAAATTTGAAATAGCGGTTTGGATTATTTTAATAATAAAAATAATCTTCATCAAACTGCTACCTCATAGCGGTTTGCCTGCATATCTTAAAGAATATTAATTATATCAAATCACTATCAGGCAAAACATAACAAACCGCTATCAAGCAACATATGTCAAACCGCTATCAGGCAACCTAACCAAACCGCTATCTAGAATAATTCATCAAACCGCTATCAAGAACGAATATCACGAAAAATAAGCAAACACATTCGCACACCAATTTAAACTCTACGGGACATGCAGTTGAGGCTTACCATACATTCCTTAAGCATAAGAAACACATCACACACATGATACAACCACAACAGCCAGTATTTGACTAATAAAAGTCATACTACACACGAAAAACATCAAATCATGATCACAGGTAGATGGGGAGCTAATTACATTTTTTCACGACATGATAGAAAAGACGATGGAGGTTTTTATGGACGAATTTCTCAGTTTTGGAGATTCGTTTTCCTCGTGTCTTGACAATTTAGATAAATTGCCTTTAAAAGGTGTGAGGACACAAATTAGCACTAAATTGGAAAAGAGCCATTTCATGGTTATTAAATTAAGGCTTTGTTTTTGGTCATAAGATCTCTAGAAAGGAATTGAAGTCGATAAGGCCAAAGTTGATGTAAATTTTAAGCTTCTCAATCAACGGACCGTCAAAGGAATTCGAAGTTTTCTCGGCATGCTGGGATTCTATCTGAAGATTTATCAATGACTTTTCCAAAATTCTCTGACCTATGACCATCTCTTTAGAGAAGAACACTCCATTCATTTTTTCGGTAAATGGCATTTTAGCCTTTTCTACACATTGAAAGGAAGTTGACCGAAGCTCAAGTCTCATTGTCCAAATTTGGGACCAACCTTTGAAATCATGGGCTCGATGCAAGTGATTATGCAATAGGTGCGGTCCTTTAGGCAAAGGATTGAGGAAGTCATTCCGACCAATTCATTCGATAATAGCAATGACAATGACTGAAGCAGTAATACGAAGTTATACAACAAACCGGAAATGGGTTGCTTGCAGTAGTTTATTGCTTGCGTTGAAGTTTTGAATTCATTTCTATTCATGTAACTAGAGTGTGTTGATCGGAATCACTCCGCTGTTGATATACTCTTCAGACAAGAAAGCGCCAATTGCAAGAAATATTGCTTTCGTGCGGTACTTACTTCTTCTAGAATTGGTATTTTTAAGGTGTTCGATGTTGTAATATTTTTGATACATTAAAGGTGCTGATAAAGTAGGCAGGCCGTAGCACCGCGCTCGTCGCGAAATCCCGTATGAATAATGGGTTTGTCCCATAAATGATAAGTTCCGTGTCGGTGTCGCGGGTGAGTAGGTGTAGGGGGGGTTAGGCAGGGTGGGGTGGGAGGGGGGGGGGGGAGGGGGGGGGGTTGGGGTTGGTTTGTAAGGCTAGGGGGGGGGGGGGAGCAGGGGGGGCAAGAGACAGGTGTATGGCTTTGGGTGTGGGGGGTTGTGTAACCGGGGGGGGATTAAGTTTGGGTTGTTGGGGGGGGGGTGGGAGGGTGAGGGGGGGTGGGGGGCATTACGGGGGCCCTTTTTTTTTTTTATTACTTTTTTTATTCCCTTTTTTTTATTTTTTTTATTTATTTTTTATACTATTTACCTAACTCTCTTTTATTTTTTTTCGTATTATTGTTTAATTTTTTTTTTTTTTTTTTATTTTTTTTTTTTTTTTTTTTTTTTATTTTTTTTTTTAAAGACCAATGTACCCGTGGTTCGCCGACTTTGCTTACTACCTACACGGGGAAATACATTAAAAAGGGAATGTCGACTCAAGAGAAAAAACATGTTCTATTAAAGATGTAAAACTTTATTTTTGGGTATTGACCTTTTCTTTTCTATGACTTGTGCGGATCAAAAATCCGAAGGTGTTTAGATGCAAAGATGCTTTTCGTAATCTCGCAAGTGTTGATAGTCTTAATTACACATATCTTTTACCTCTAAAAACGAGCTTAAATGACCAAAAACAGACAAAAACTGCCAAATATATGTTTGTTTTGCATTTGTATTGTGCAGGAAGTGGATATCAACAAAAAGACAGAAAACCAAGCCAAAATGACAAAACTGAGCATGGAATGGAAAAGACTGTGCAAAATCAAGGCCAAAGTCCAAAAAAGTCAAAGTCAAAGTCAATCCAGAAGAATCAACAGTCAAACCGGAGCCGGAACTGAAGAATACTATTAGATGCAATCTTAACCCATCTGATGGGCCGGGAAAGCCCAATAGTATAACTATGAAGACTGTGAAGACCAAATGGGCCCTCAATCAATTTCAACAGCCCATTTGTGTGCAATTGACAAAGACTGTGAAGACTTTGAAGGCCCAATCCTAGCCCAGTTACAGCCAATCTCAGCCATTGTACACACAAAACCCACTTCATAATCTTATTGGGCTTGAAAAAGCCCAATAACCAAACCCAAACCCAATTGGGCCCAATACACAAACCCAAGCCCAATAACCTTTTTACAAAACCTTAGGGACTAGAACTGTCATTTTTTAAAGTGTTTTATAAAAGAAAAATGGTGAAATAAAGAGAGGGACTAAAACTGCCAAATGGCAATTCTTTTATTATGTTTAAACACAAGGGCTGGTTTTGCAATTTACCAAAACCCTTTTAGTTATAAAACGCAGGGACTGATTTTGCAATTTCCCAAACCTTCTTTATTCTTTTAGTTATAAACTAGAGGGACCATTACTGTCACTTTCCAAACTCAGTTTATAACTGAGTTTCGGCTCGAATGAAATGAAAAGAGAATGAATGATGGGGGGGGCATTCTTGCCTTTCCCCTTTCTTTTCAGTTTAATTTTAAAACCAGCCCAACCCACCCCGTAACTCACCCCTTACCGCAAAAACCCAAACCGCCACCCCCACGTTTCTAGCTCCCAAACCACTATCCCCTAAGTACATCTCTTACACCTACCCCATTACCATTTCCCCACTTACCCTGCCCCTATAACCCTTCCCACTTGGAAATTACTCAACCCGACGATCCCCATCAATGGCTGAGAATGCTATAAGGCCAATGAAAGGCTAGGATTGCTGGAGAGGCTTTGTACACTCACAACAAGCTCAACCCAAGAACAAAGAAAGGCTTTGAGCCTCTATAAAAGAGAAGAGAACAAGCCGAAGACAAACACACCATTTTTTACTATGTTTTTAGTTTAATTTTAATTCCAAGTCTTTCTTTTAAGCATTTAAGTGTAATTCAGTTCATTTAAAAGTTTTATGTTGTAACATCTTCAGTTTTAATAAAAGTTAAAAGTTTTTGTGATTATAGCCTTTTTCAAGAAATTTAAAATCTTATTTAAACCCTTTTTTAATCTGTTTAGACTTATTATAAAAACGTTGTAAAAGTTGTTTTAAACTCAGCTTATGAACTTGTTTACCCTTTTATTTCTTTTAAAAAGCTAAAAGAAGCAAATTTATACTTATGGGGGTGTGTTTGGTTCTAGACTTTAAAATGGGTCAAATGGTGCGTGGTTGTAATGGGTTGTAAACAACTCAGCCCACTTTGGCTGAGTTTTTTGTTGTGGAGTTTATTAAGCTCCTTAATCACCATTTTTAGTTTGAGAATAAGTTTTAAGCTCTTTTATATTTTGTTCAATAATTTTCAATAAACAAGTGAAGCTAAACCATTCCAGTGCGTATGAGCTTAAGCACAATGTTGTTGTGCTTGTTGTTATTGTTTCTAGCTCTTTTCAAAGGCCATTTGTCCTGTCATTGTAATGTACCAAAACCAAGTCAAGTGTGTATGTATGCATGATTTTTGAAATTAGCCATTTTTAAGCCCCATTATCAGCAGTTAAAATTAGGCCTTAAGCTCTCAAAATTTGAAAAATAAGGCTCATTGGACCCTCCCTTTTTAATCTGTTTGTGCTTGGATTTGGCTATAAAATGCAGCTGATGTGTTATTTCATAGCGCAAAAAAATGCCTTAAGCTCACTGCATTTAATCCCTGGTGCTGACCACCATAACGTGACCCCCTTCTTTCTAGCTTATTTGATTTTAAGCATAGGGTTTTTTTTTAGGCTTTTTAATATAATTATAGGTAGGTCTTTTAGGTTTCGAGCTTAAATCCCTTAGATAGCTTATTAAGGCAGCTTAATATAAGCTTTAAGTCCATTTTTTTGTTTTTTTTTATACAAAACTGTTAGAATTGTTATTATAATTTCAGTTAACTTGGACTTTATTTAGTGACCTTAGCTCATATTTAGGACACCCTTAGCCTATTGATTTATTCCCATAGTTTTCTAGCTTATTTTGTAGCTTAAATCTCAATAAGAAAGAAAAATAAGCTTATAAGCTTATTAAGCTTTTGCAGTCCAAAAGCTCACTTTTCTAGCTTATTAAGTTAACTTCAAGCATAAGTGCTTTTACAAAAAAGACTCCCCTTGAGCCCCTTAACAGCTTTGCTTTTATAGCTTTTTGATAATAAGCTGTTTGGACTTGCTTTGTAATCGGGGTCCACCTCAGGGACTGGTTGTGTAATTTTGTCTTCACAGTTTATAATGTTAGGCCCCTTGTCAGTTTGTTGTTTCCCCGTTAGTCCTTGTGTCCTTTCACTGTTAGTCCCTGCAGTTAACTTTAGTTAGTTTTATTTAATTTAATTAATATAAATTAGGTTTAGATTTAATTAGTTTAATTACTTTTTATTTAAACAGTAACTTTTGGGCATTTTTATATTTTTAGAATTGTTAACTTTTTCTTTATTTAATTTTATTTTTTCAGAATTTTTATAACTTTTATTTTTTGTCTTTTTCTATTTTCTTAGTTTTAATTAGTTTTTAATCTTTATAAATTCATAAAAAATCAGAAAATTAATAAAAAAATATTTTTCTTTTTTATAAAATTTTCTTTTGTCATTTAGTGTCTAGGAAAAATATAAAATTTAGTGTAGGCTTAATTTTTCTTAAATTTCAGTCTTAGACCCGTTTTACCGGGTGCGTTTTACCGTTTCTTTTCGTTTTACATTCAAACGACCTCCGTTTTAGTTCTAGTTTTTTTTATTTTTCAAATTAAGTTAATTAGAATTTAATTTTGATTTTTAATTTAATTTAGCATTTATTTTCTTAATTTTTAGTATTTAGGTTTCCCGATACCTGATTCTGTTCCCCGTATTTAATTTAGATTTAATTTTAGGATTTCCCAATAATTAATTATGCTTCCCGTAGTTTAAGTTCTATCCATATTAACTAATTTTGTTTCCCGTAGATTAAATTAGGTTTTATTTAATTAATTTTAGTTGTAATTATATCAGTGTTTCCATCATATATTCTTCATCATTCAATTTCTCATCAAACCAGGATTACTTTCAATTGCAGCCTCGTTGGGACATACGACCCGGGAATATCTCTTCCGGAATCTTTTTATTATTGATTCTTACTTGTGTATTTTATCCTTTTGTGGAATTTGACCTTTTGCCTTGGTCAAGGGCATTCGGTCAGGATCTGTATTAGGGTTGCTATATAAGTGTATACTATACCACGAATCAGATGCCTTCTTCTTGAAAGTAGTTTTGAAGAGTCTTGTTCAGAAACTCCGTACCTCTGTCAGTTCGCACTGTTCTTACCTGAGCCTGAAGTCCTCTTTGAATCATCTTTAGGAAATTGATGAGAACCTTCGGTGCTTCATCCTTGGATCTCGAAAATGAGTCCATCTATATCTGGCATAGTCATCGAGAATAACGAGAATATAGTTCCTTTTATTGATGCTTTCAACTCGCATGGGGCCACATAAGTCCATG
>BQNB010100383.1:6418-24712 GCA_026074375.1 Tanacetum coccineum
GCTGTATGATAAAGTCAATGATGAATCTTAGACCACTCATCCAAGTATGTCTTTGAACTTTAGGCACCGGTCGATTCAAGCGGACCTTTCACTCTTTTATATCACCAACAAGTTGTACCTATACAGGTTTTTATTAGACTGAGAATTAAATTTAGATATGAAACCTAACAGCTTTTCTTGACCGCTGTATGATACTAACAGGTTTTAAGCTACTATTCGATTCCATGAAATACTAATTGTTGTCTTGTCTAGTGTCTACAACGGTTTAATGATGCAAAGGAAAAGTTACAAGATTTATGACCCGGCCCTCCTCCAAATGCCGTATCTTGACCGCTGTATGATAAAGTCAATGATGAATCTTAGACCACTCATCCAAGTATGTCTTTGAACTTTAGGCACCGGTCGATTCAAGCGGGCCTTTCACATTATATCATCTGATACTTGAAATTACTACACTTGGTTAATTTGAATACCTCACAAGTAAAAAGGGCATGTTGCTAATCCATGAGGTAAGTTCATAGTTACTAAATCTGCCCAACGAATTTGGACTCGGTAAACTGCCATTTAGTGGGCTAAATAAAAGAATTGGCCAAAACTAATACTCGATTAACAGCGGTTATATGAACAAGCATGATTGTTCGCGCATTGCTGCGGTGCGTTAATTTTTTTTGGTTTTTTTTATATTGTGCGGGTTTATTTTTTCGGCCTCATGTTTAATAGTTTGACTTTTTTTTATATAGGCTTATGTGTTAGGCTTCATGTTTAAAGGTTTTTTTTAATATAATTTTATGGAGTTTCGGTATATATGTGTTATATATTTGGAGTTATGGTTTTCGGTGGCGTAAAACGACACCGTTTAATGCCATTTCTAATATGTATATTAATGCAAAATCTAGAAAAAAAAACCTGCTAATTGGGCCGGCCCAAACTGGGAGCCCAAAATAAAAGCATAGTAGCAACAACGGTAGAAAAGCGGCAAAAACTACGTTGTATTGAACGAGAAATGATTGTGCGGGTTTATTTTTTCGGCTTCATGTTTAATACTATGTCTTTTTTTATAAAGGCTTATGTGTTGGGCTTCATGTTTAAAGGTTTGTTTTTTTAGCTATATGAGTTTTTTTTAATATATTTTTATGGAGTTTTGATAAATATGTGTTATATATTTGGAATTATGGTTTTCGGTGGCGTAAAGCGACACCGTTTAATGCCATTTTTAGTATATATATTAACGCGAAATCTGAATAAAAAAAAGAAAAAAAACCTGCTAATTGGGCCGGCCCAAACTGAGAGCCCAAAATAAAAGCAGTGTAGCAACAACTATAGAAAAGCGGCAAAAACTACGTCGTATTGAACGACAAATGAGTTATATTATAATTATATGAAATGTTAATATAAATTGTTTTCTTTGCTTTAAGATCCACATTGCCTGCATGAACAGAAGATTTTCAAAGAGTTGATATTAATTTTTAATAAAAGTTTTTGATATATGAACTTATATACTTAGTACTATATACCTTTTTCGTCATGACTTTGGGTGTGGTTGGTGGTAGGGCTGTAAACGAACCTCGTGAATATGGACGGAGCATTGTTCATGTTCGTTTTATTAATTTTAACCAGAAAAATAAACGAACATGATTGCTTAAACGGACAAATTTTCTTGTTTATGTTCGTTTATGTTGGTAATTTTAGTGTCATCGGCGGCCATTTAGGTAATGACGATTTACTTGAGAACAATGAGATTTCATGTTCGGCTCGAATACAAGTTAGGGAAGTGTGGAGTGCACACTCGTTGAGCTAATATGAAATATACCAAGATAGAAGTGCAAGGTTTACGCCATAATCTATATTGTTACGCCGTAATCCTGAAGGGTAATGGGCAAAGATCATTTGGGATTTGGTTACGCCGTAACGGACATGTAGGTTTACGTCGTAACAAATATGAGTTTCATACTCAGGTCAAAATGATCTTCTGTTTCGCCGTAACTATTTGGTTACGCCGTAACAAGAAATCTAGTTTTGAGGTTACGCCGTAACCACTAATGGTTACGCCGTAAACCTCATGTCAGTTGGTTGGAAAATTTGATTTTAACCAACTTTAACCACCCGAAATTGTCTTAGTTTTCTTATATATGCACAGGAAACCACTTGGTCATATATAGAAAAAATACATACGAAAATACACACATACAATTCCTCTAAAGTTTTTTATTTGTGATCTTGTGCCTAGACATAAATTGTCATTCTTCTTGAATTATCCCGATAGAGATTTCGTTCAACCCAGACATATTTAGGGTTGAAATACTTTATACGGAAAGTGAACTCAACACGATTCAAGCAAGATTTCCAGGATTATCAAAACACAATAACCGATTTTCTAACAAACGTATAAAGTATTTTATGTGATGATTATGGATGGAAAAACGGTAAAAGAGATGACTAAAAACTTTGAAAAACTAGACAAGTTTGAGGGGCATGATTTTAGGCGATGGCAGAAGAAGATGCATTTCTTGTTGACAACTTTGAAGGTGGTGTATGTTCTGACTACTCCGATGCCATAATTGATGGAGAATGATACAGTGGAGGCAATAAGGCAAAGAGCCAAGTGGGAGAACGATGACTACATATGCAGATGACACATATTGAATGGTATGTCTGACTCTCTATTTGATATATATCATAATGTTGAATCGGCTAAGGAGTTGTGGGATTCTCTTGAATCTAAGTACATGGCAGAGGATGCTTCAAGTAAGAAGTTTCTTGTGAGTAATTTTAATAATTACAAGATGGTCGATTCTAGACATGTCATGGAACAATTCAATGAACTCTTTAGAATCCTTGGACAATACACACAACATGGCTTGAAAATGGATGAATCCATTTCTGCTTCAAGTGTTATAGACAAATTGCCTCCTTCCTGGAAGGATTTCAAACATACTTTGAAACATGGTAAGGATGATTTGTCTTTGGTTCAACTTGGTAGTCACTTGCGTATAGAGGAATCTCTAAGGGCGCATGAAAGTGACAAGGGCAAAGGTAAAGAAGTTGTTGGACCCTCTGTGAATATGACAGAAGAGGGTAAGAATAAAAACAACAAACAAAACAAAGGAAAGAAACGTGGTGTCAATGAGAACAACGGTAGTTCTGGTTCAAACAAGAAACCAAAATTAGAATGTTGGAAGTGTGGCAAGACTGGTCACTTCAAGAGGGATTGCCGTAGTGGTAACAAGAAAAACGCAAATGCTGGTGGTTCGGGAAAGGGGTCTAAGAACCAATCCCAAGACCAAGGTCAGAATTTAGTGAATGTTTGGAACATATTGGTTAAATATTCTGTTTCACTAATTTCTGAAGCATTTTATGTGCAAGTTGATGCAATTGCGTGGTAGATTGATTCCGGTGCCACAACTCATGTTTGTAAAGATCGTTCCTGGTTTAAGTCATATGAACCGGTGGAAGACGGATCTGTACTTTACATGGGTGATGATCATTTTGCTCATGTTCATGGAAAAGGAAGTGTGGTGCGGGAATTTAGTTTAGGAAAATCTATTACTTTGTTTAATGTGTTGTATGTACCAAAACTTTGTAAGAATTTGATTTCTGGTCCTGTATTAAATAAGTGTGGATACAAAAAGGTGTATGAATCCGATAAGTATATCTTATCGAAGTGTGGTGTGTTTGTAGGATTTAGCTATTATAACAATGGTATGTTTATGTTGAACTTGAATAAAGTTCCAGATGATTCTGGTTCTGTTTATATGTCTTCTTCTACTGTTGTTAATTCCTCATTATGGCATGCTCGTTTAGGACATGTGCACTATAAAAGAATGCTTGAAATGTCTAAAGATGATTTAATTCCTGCTATTGATGAAAATCCTGGAAAATGTACTACTTGTATGTTAACAAAAATCACTAAACAACCATTTAAAAGTATAACAAGAAAATCTGTCATACTTGAATTAATACATAGTGATTTGTGCGATTTTCATGCAACACCATCTTTAGGCAATAAAAAGTATGTTATAACTTTTATAGATGATGCCTCCAGGGTTTGCTATGTTTACTTACTACATGCAAAAGATGAAGCCCTTGATAAATTTAGAATTTATAAAACAGAAGTTGAATTACAACACAAGGACTTGCTTAAAAATTTACGTACGGATAGAGGTGGTGAATATTATGATCCCGTATTTTTACAGTCTGTAGGAATCATTCATGAAACTACAGCTCCTTACACACCACAACAAAATAGTGTGCCTGAAAGGAAAAATAGAGCTCTTAAAGAAATGGTTAATTCTATGTTATCTTACTCAGGTTTGAGTGAGGGGTTCTGGGGAGAAGCCATGTTAATGGCTTGCTATTTATTGAATAGGGTTTCTAATAAAAGGAATAAGACTATCCCATATGAACTTTGGTATAAGAAATGACCCAGCCTGTCATTTTTACAGGTTTGGGGTTGTAGGGCCGTTGTTAGGCTTTCGGACTCAAAAAGGAAAACTTTGGGTGAAAAGGGTATTAACTGCATCTTTGTTGGATATGCTAAGCATTCCAAGGTATATAGGTTTTATGTTATTGAACCTAATGACTCTGTTTCTATTAACTCAATTATAGAATCAAGAGATGCAATATTTGATAAGAATCGTTTCTCTTCAATACCTAGACCTAAGAATATTATACCAAATTCGGTCGAATCTCAAAGGGATGATTATTCTGATGATGTACTAAATAAGACTCCTAAACCTCTTAAAGGTAAAAGAGTTAGGAAAACTAAATCATACGGTTTTGATTTTCAGCTATATTTAGTGGTGGGATCAAGAGATCAAGTTGGATCAGAATACTCTTACTGTTATAGTATAAAGGAGGATCGTAGAACCTATAATGAAGCTATGCAATCTCGAGATGCTGTTTTCTTAAAAGAAGCAATTGATGATGAGATTGGTTTTATTATGGAAAATAATACATGGGCTTTGTCTGATTTACCCCCAGGTTGCAAACCTTTAGGTTGCAAGTGGATCTTCAAAAAGAAGATGAAAGTCGATAGAACAATTGACAAGTTTAAAGCTCGATTGGTAATCCAAGGCTTTAGACAAAAGGAAAAAGGATCCGATTCTTTGATACATATGCACCAGTGTGCTCGTATCACTACAATTAGATTGTTGTTAGCTTTAGCAGCTATACACAATCTAGTGATGGTGATTTGGACGAAGAAATGTATATGAAGCAACCGAAAGGATTTGTTATGCCAGGTAATGAGCATAAGGTGTGTAAGTTGGTTAAGTCATTGTATGGGCTAAAACAAGCACCTAAGCAGTGGCATCAAAAGTTTGATGAGGTTGTGTTGTCAAGTGGTTTTCACTTAAACCAATCTGACAAGTGCATATATAGTAAATTTGATAGCTCCGGTAAAGGTGTTATAATTTGTTTATATGTTGATGACATGTTGATTTTCGGAACTGATCAAAATCAAGTTGATAAAACTAAGAAGTTTTTGTCATCAAGGTTCTCAATGAAAGATATGGGAGAAGCGGATGTTATTCTTGGTATTAAAATTAAACGTGAGAATAAAGGGATTGTAATTACACAATCTCATTATATTGAGAAAATACTCTTGGACATGGTATCTTGATGTTAAAGATGGTCACTTTACGGTAGATTCTAAGAGAAAGTTGATCAATAATAAGATTCTTTCTTCAATAAATGACTCTCATGAAACACGTTGGAACAAGCTATCCCAAGAACGGTTTGTATCTTATCTGGAGATAAGACTTCCGATTTTGACGTGGCTATATCATATGGTATGCATCTCAATTCTACTCTTTGCCCACATTGTCGTAACGATATTGAAACATTGGACCATTGCTTTATTCATTGTTCTCGGGTCTTCAATAATTAGGAGAGACTCTTCAAGAATTAGGAGACTTTTCAGATGGCGGATTTACAGATTTTTTATGTTGTTACAATTGACGACATTCTAAATCAACAAGGTAAAAATAACTTTAACAAAAAATAAATGTTTATATGGCAAGCGGTATGTTGATCGATGCTCTATCTTGTATGGCGCGCGTGAAACAAAAAGGTTCATGAAAATAAAGTCTTAAATCTTACTACTTGTGATGAAGTTCAAGTTGTGTCTTATAATTGGTTGTTGACAAGATTAAGCGGTTGATTCGTGTTGTGGTTGGATTGGTGCATTAACCCAATTAGCTCTTTCAAATTCTAAGTTCCGTTAGGTAAAGATAGTTGTTACTACATCTTTCTTTTTTAGTATGTCTCAAAATAATTGTTCGTTATTAAAAATAAAAGTTTGATTTGTGTAAGTTTACCATATTACTATTAGTTCAAATTGATATTTACAAAAGTAAAAGAAAACAGTAATTAATTATCAAAGCGTTTGTCTTATTATTTAAGAAGAATCTTATATAAACTTAAAATATAAACTTTAAGAAAAAATTCATTATGACGTAAAAAATGATATATCAACATATTGAATGACATCACCGAAATTTGTTTCTTGACTTATGAAAGCGATCGACAACTTAAAAAGTTCAATATTTTGCAACATTTTAGATGTAATAAACGTGGGCTATGAATTTGAAGATGGAAGTAATTATGGAGAAGAGTTTGCACAAATATTAATAGTTAAATTTAAAAAATATTGATCATAAATATTTTTGACGTAAATATTGATCATAAATATTGAATTTAAAAAATTCATTATGACTAAAACCCAATTCCGCCTAAGTAGAGTACGTGGGAGGTAAGATATATAAAGATCATACCCTTACCTTTGGGTAAACCCGAGGATAAAGAGACTGATTCCAGGTAGACCTCCGTCTATGTTTCGTTAAATAAGATTTATTTATAAAAGATATTTTATATTTATATAGTTACATTATCCGTACACGTACGAGTTTTTATAAAAAAAATTCATTATATATTAATATCGATTAATATATCTTTTGTATATAATTCTGTTGGACGAAATATATAGCTTTCTTTTAATAGACAAGTTGTTGAGGTTGATGTTTTTTAAATTTAACTATTAATATAATGTTTTAGACATCAAGCGTGTTTAATAGCACATAATAATCTATGAAAAAAATATTTTTTTGAATATGCTTATATAAACTTTAAAGAAGAATTGCATATGTTGTTGCTATATGTACAATTTTATGTATATCTTGTGTATTTATTTTCATTTCACAGTAACTCATAGGGTCGTGCCTTTATGGTCCAATTAATAATAACTTTAGCCGTATCTAGTTTTTAAATCCGTGTACGCGCGGGTTTAACTTATAAAGAAGAATAATATAAGTCGTTTGAACGCAAATAGTAAATAAACACTTTTGCGTTGCGGATCTTTTTACTTAATCTCATAGATAGAAATAATATGAGTCATCTCTATATCCACAACCTTGTGTATTTATTTACATATCATAGTAAGTCGTGTTTCATTTTGATATTTATAATTTCGCACATGCACATTAATTTTATGTAAAACGATAATTTATTAATAATAACAACAAGCTCATATCTGGTAATTATTTCTCTCAATTTTACTTATCTTAAGTTGTATAGGTTCAATTTATGCACATAAAAAGCAAATTTTACTCTAAGAAATAATTACCAGATATGAGGTAATGGTGATGCATTGTCGCTTTACTAGTTCTATAGGTTTAATATTTATTTCTTAGCTGCTTTATATATTTGAGATGCCAACAGAACCATGATGGTTCGAGTTTGAGAATCTTATGTACTTAATAAAATGAGGTCGTTGATCGGTAACTAGAAAATTAAAATGTGTTTTTGATATTGAATATGAATTATACCTTCATATGAGGGTCTACACTCTACACAAAAATATTTTCAGTATCATACACTACAGTAATAAATAAGAAGTGAGATAAACGAACGGTTATTAAAGCCATGTACAAAAAAAATGCGGAACCACACAACTCTACATCAAAAACACGATTTAGTATTATACAATAATGCAACAATAACCATCTGATTACATTGCTATTAGATGATCCCTTAGGTTCATCTACCAAGTGATCGAATGGAGAGTGGATTGTCTCACATTAAGTGACAACCTTGAAGAGTTTCGAGTGTATCATAGAAGAGATTCATGAAGTAGGATCACATGAAAATATTGTGTTTTTTGGGATTCGTCAAAACTTGAGAAATAATTGGAAGAATGTTCTTGATCTTATGTGATGGGATACTTGCTGATGGAGCATCTGTCAATTGATTATAGAACACAGTGAATCGGCTAAATCAACAACAGCTCTTGGTGCTCAGCAGCGACTGGAAACTGGAAGAGAAACAGCAATAGTTTGAGTTAAAGTATTCATTCTAACATAGGTTGGACCAAACGATCCTAATCATCTCTTGGTGGTGGAATACAAGGTTGTTGAGGAATAGGGTTTGAAACGAGTCCTAAACTGGATGTTGCAGGAGTCATACATTGAAGTCCGGGTCCTGAACCGAGTTGTTCAGAAGCCATTGCCGTCAGCTCATCAAAATCGACATGGATGGTTTCAATGATTTTTCGGGTACGTCGGTTTGTAGATGAGGTAAGCTTTCTTCTTGGGTGCATATCCAATGAAAATACATATATCAGCTTTAGCTCTTGAAAAATTTCCCCAAATTCACATCTATCGATGTTTCGGTAGCAAAAGTGCGACCAAAGACAAGAAGGTAGGAAAAAATCGGGTTTTCTATTATTTAAAATCTCATAAGGATTTTTATCCATGGCGTCGTCGGTATAAATGGATTGGTTTTGGTTGGTGTCATGTCAGTACAAACGTACTGCCTCGGCCTATAGAAATAAAGGAGCTTGTGTGAAGATTAACATTGTATGAGCGGCTTCAACAAGTACGATTTCGCCTTTCAACAACACCATTTTGTTGTGGAGTTCGCGCAACTGATGTTTCATGAGAGATGCCAACCTGTTCATAGTAGTCTTATAGGGTTTGATTAACAAACTCAGTTCCATTATCTGTATGAATGTTCCTGAAGTTGCATTCAATCTAACTTGTATTATTTTCACAAACTTGATTATAAAATCAGGAGCTTCATCCTTTGATGCTAAAAACTTCACGCCATGGAACCGAGAGTAAACAGCTCCAATTACGAGGATTACATTGTTCCCCATTACACTGCAACACCATATGCCTACAAAGATCCATGTGCAAAAATATTAGTTTTCCTTGATTTGGTTAGGTCCCCTTTAGATTTAGGTTTATGGTGATTGGTTATCTTGCAATTTGCCCAAAGCCAAATGCAGAGGAAAAAATGCTGAACACAGATGATCTTTTTCAAATTTCAATTTGGGAAGACCTCGTACGAGACCATGTTTAGCCAAATGATTAATAGCACCAAAGTTCAAATGTGACAATCGCCGGTGCCATAACCATGATTTGTTTTTGAGGCTTTGGAGTGAGAGACAAATTGGAGAAGACGCCATCATATCCCCAATTGACAAAGTATAAAGGTTGGTTTCCTGAGATCCTGATAGTAAATCAACACCTTCCAGATTATGAACATAGCATGTGTGTTTTCTAAAAGATACTTCAAGATTCTGGAAGTCGCAGAATTAACCAACGAGAATATACTGTTCCTAGGCCTCTACAAAAAAACCCTTGAAATTACGATTATTCCATATCAGATAGTTCACCATAACCCTAATAATCCGTTGAATCTGGCCATTACCGAATTTGACAGTATCGAGAAACTTGTGAACGAAATTGGTAAGCTGAGAGCGATCTCTAGTCATGTGCTTGGAGCATCCGGAGTTCAAATACCACAAGACAATTTGGACAACCTCGACGAGAACATCTGATCCGTAACTAGACAAATTGGCCATAAGAACTGCCTTAGATGTAGAGAAATCATCACAGTCAGAATCATATGCATCCAAATCATCTGCTTGATACATTGCATTGTGTGTAATGACTGTTTGTGTAACTGGACCTTTTGCAACTCCAAGGTCAGCCAAGAATTCTAATTCTTCCTCATTTAGAACTTTACCACTTCCTTATACTTCAACCAGAAGAACTTTATCCCTAAACCATGTAGCATCCTTTTTCCTCTTTGGCTTTGGACATTGTCTTTCCATGTGACCTTCCCCTTGGCAGTTAAAACACTTCAAAACTCTTTGTTGACCTAACTTATTTCCGCTCATTCCTAAGATGTTAGCCCTTGTTCCAGACATACCAGCAGCAAATGAAGTTTGTCTCCTCTAAACCAGTTGAATAGCCACCCTTCCATCATGAATAGTTGCTTGTTGTCTTGGGTTAGAGGAATTTCTTAGCTGATTGTTGGTGGATAGGAAACGAGATGTGACGACAGTAGATAGAAATGACATCATTTTGTTAATGGCATCAATAGGGTCATCTCCTTACTTAAACACAGGAACTTCTAGACCAGAGTCTATCTGAGGAACTTTAGCCAGATGAGTTTGTTGATTAACTATGGAGATAGTATATTCAATCTAAGGAACGGATTATGGTTGTGGGTAAGCATCTTGATGAACTGTGGATGTGTAAGCATTTAGATACGGTGTTGATGGATAAGAAATTATAAGTAGTTAGTAATGTTGTGTGTGATAATTGAATCATATGAAGACAGAGATGGTGAAAATTTTGTGGGAATTGTGACAGTTTTATTAGATTATAAGTGTTGGAATTGAGACAGAGTCTACGTATGATGGAAACTAGTGCAAGTGGATCTTGATTGATCCACCATTATACGGACTTCATTTGCATAGAGTCATGTTGTTGAAGAATATGCATTAAGCTTGATCAAAGTTGTAGAATGTGCAAATCTTTTATCAAGCTTGACATCCGTGCCCGAAACTACTCTATTGAGGTGGAAGACTATTTAAGAATTTGGTATTGACTTAAAATTGCTCCAATTTCATTTTGTAAATATTTATTTCATTGTTCAGCTGAGTAATTCTCAAGTAATACTAATGAAGTGATCCCCCTTGATGTGAGCAAACTTATCAAATGCATCATACAGTTTACACTCCCTTTTTCCTGCTTTGTCAATGAAGTACCTTGCATTAGTAGTTGAATTCTTTCCCATAGATCATTGGCAACTCTGTGATGCTTAACAAGTGAATAGATATCAGATGGTAGACCTTGAAGAATGATATTAGTTGCCTTGAGATCACAATCAGCTTGAATTTTCTCTGTAGCAGACAATTCAACATATTTCATTGTCCATGGTCACGCCCGATTTTTTTCCTTCATCGTAGGCAAATGAGTGGACCGTGTTTGACTGATTCAAGTATCATTCTTCCGTTCTCTCTGTTTTGCATGTATAGTTCCATTCTACTTTTCTAGGAATCATACAGGTCTTTGTCTAACATTGGTGGACGATTGTCAGCACCAGAGAGTGTCATGTACTCAGCAAGAGTATTATTTTGACCAATTGGAATCATTAAATCCATTTTGATTTTATATGTGATAAGATGATAGATGATCATACAGTAATTGGAGGTTGTTGTGTTAAAGTGAGATTTGATTAAAGTGTTTGAGTCTTTGGAATAAACGGGATTTTACAATTCTAGATAAAACCGAGAAAAAACAAATTATCACGGGATTTTTAACAAATCAAAGAACAACCGTATAAATTCTCCAAATGAAAGTGTAAAATCTTCCCAAGAAAAGTGTAAAATCTCCCAACCAAGCGTATAAGTCTATTCAATCGTGAAGATTGTTCTTCGGTGAGTACTCCCATGGATCCGGTAGAAAAGCTTATGCCAAATACAAGTAAAACATGTGGATCAGCTCGAATACTTAAGAGCCATTGGCTGTTTGATGTATGCTACTGATGACATCCAATAACGTCTATTTTATAGCATCATTTATCCCATGATATTAACCCATTTTGTATAGTTATTGCAAAGAATTGTTACTTAATCATTTGTATTTGAGAATTGCAGTAATTATGGAGTACTTGGTGAAGATTAGCAAAAAGGCATGCATTCTGGATCTTAAACGAAGAAATATGAAGATTACTGTTCTAACATCTAATACGCCATATCCATCAAGGAAGATATGGCATATCTGTGCCTGCACATCACAAAAGACCACGAAGGAAACAAGATCAATACGCTGTATCCAGGGAAGACCAATACGTCGTATTCAAGTTAGGGAAATATAATATTTTGGAAGATATCGAACGTGGTCCCTACTCCAAGAAACCCCTAATACGCCGTATCAAACTCTTTTGATATGTCGTATCAACCATATTCCATACCTTATGAAAAGAAAGATTAAAAATGGGTTTTCAGTGTGCAAAATCATATTTTCGATACCTAAACCCTAAAAGTCGATTTTTAGAAGAGAAGAAGAGCAGAAGAGGACTTGCAACGTAATTAATTCCATAGGAAACAACTTGTAATCTGCTATACTCTTGTAATTGTTTAGTTTTTGGTATCATTCGTTAACTCGGTTAGTTTAACTTGGCTAAATTATTACTTTTGTATTGATTATGACATTTGAAGGCTAATACCTTCGGGTATTAGCCATTATTACGAAGATCTGAATGTTTGGTTTGTTTATCTCGATTGATTAATTTATCGTTGATTGCTTGTTTATGTTTATCAGTTTATACTTGTTTACATGCTTTTGTATGCGACCTATCATTCAACTAGTTCTAGTGATACGGACCAAGTAATCCATATAGTGATTTATACATCTAGACCAATAGGATCACTAATAATAACCTATCTTTGCCCTTAGATTATGAGCTTAGTTGGACTGACATGTGACCCTTAGGATCAACGAGTATGTTCTCAATTAATTGGTAAAGACTTGGTTAGTGGACTACTAGTATGTAAATTGTCTTTAAGCAGTAAGTGGGTAAAGTCTCTATGAGATAGGGTTTAACAAGATCACCATTGCTTTAATCCCTAAGATAGATTATAATCAGCAAATAAGGATGCTTTATGCGGATACGTTTAATTGTGACAGAATTCTTAGTATCTAGGTCTTAGGAAGAAGTACCGCCTAAGTCTTAAGAATGATATGCCCCTCGCTTCAAGTGTTCGACACCCTACTTACCACGAAACTACCGCCGACCGGGTACACTGCCCGTTAAAGTGTTATTTTTGGTTGAGTCAGCAAAATATAAATTTAAAACTTGAATTATCATAAATAAACACCACACAACGATACATCAATCGTGAAGATTGTTCTTCGGTGAGTACTCCCATGGATCCGGTAGAAAAGCTTATGCCAAATACAGGTAAACCTGTTGATCAGCTTGAATACTCAAGAGCCATTGGCTGTTTGATATATGCTATGACGAGTACTAGACCTGATATTGCTTATGCAGTCGGTATATTGAGCAGGTTTACTAGTAATCCTAGTAGACAACATTGGCATGCAATACCAAGGGTATTCAAGTACTTGAAAGGTACTATGAATTATGGTTTTTCATATGTTGGATATCATTCAGTGTTAGAAGATTATTCATATGCTAGTTGGATAAATCATGTTGAAAATTCATCTTCTACTAGTGGATGGGTGTTCCTGCTTGGGGGAGGTGTCATTTCATAGGCTTCCAAGAAGCAAACATGCATAACTGGTTCTACTATAGAATTTGAGTTTGTAGCATTGGTTGCTGCTGGTAAAGAAGCATAATGGCTAAGAAACTTGATACATGAGATTCTAATATAGTCGAAACAAATAGCATCGATTTTTATCCATTGTGATAGTGCTGCCATATTATCTAAAGCTTATAGTCAAATATTTAATGGCTAGTCTAGACACTTAGGTGTTAGACATAGTATGATTAGGGAGCTAATCATGAATGGTGTGATATCTATTAAGTTTGTTCGGTCACAACATAATTTAGCTGACCACTTGACGAAGGGGTTAGCTAGGGACTTAGTGATTACGTCAGTGATAGGGATGGGATTAAAGTCCATCTATATATACTACCTATGAGATACCCAATTCCATTCTAATACAACGTTGGAAGATAAATTCAATATGGAAAGCTCATAGTTAGAGATTGGAGCACGTGTGTTTACCTTCCCGAGGTATGTGTTCAGACCTGCAAGTGATGGTTCGGTTGAAGAATAACTTCTTAATGGTTCTTTTGAAAAATTGCAAATGCAGGTGCAAGACTAAAAGGACCACCTATGTAAGCATGAAGTTTTGCCGCTTCAAGAAGCTTGGACTTGGCTTCCTGTATGTTCATTAATGGATAAGGACACATGGCTTGTAATAGTAGCAAGTACGAACAATAAAGTGTATTCATGTATTCAAATAGGTTGACGGGTTTAATCGTTAAGACACCCTAATTATCGAGTATTTGGAATGCGTATTATATTAAGATGAAAATTCAATCGCAAGACATTTTCATTTATGCATTTACTTGTTTCGTTGTGTTTGCTTTATATACTTATATATATTTTTATATATATATTAGTAAATTAAGATTACACTAAAATAGGGGGGATTTGTTGGTGATTTTAGTGTCATCAACTATTTTAGGTGACTAGATTTACTAAAGACCAATGGGATTTAATATTATGCTCATACACAAGTTAGAAAAGTGCGGAGTGCACACTCATTTGAGCTAATATGTTTCCACCACGACAAAGACGCAAGGGTCAAGAGGCAGCGTCCCTTGCGGGGTCAAGGGGCAGATCCCTTTGCTGGGGTCTGGGGGCAACGACCCAGCGGGGTTCGAGGCAACGCCCCAGCCCAAACGGTATATTTTGTGCTCCAGATACCCATTTTCCTACAAAACCCCAACAGACACAACATTTGGCCAATAGTCATAACTGTTGGGATTCTAACTGTTTCTAACCGAAATTAACTTCTTGTAATTGTCATTTAAAATCTTTTATTAACAGATTCATTGGCTCATTCAGAACATACGGACAAACTCATACAATTCCTCTTTGTTCTTTCTTTGATCTCTTGTGCCTAGAATCAAAGTGTTCTTCTTGAATTATCCCCTTAAAGATTTCGCGATACCCAGGCACATAAAGGGTCGAAATACTTTATACGTAAAGTGAACTCAATACGATTCAAGCAAGATATCCAAGATTATCATCACACACCCTAACCCAATTTTCTAATAGTATTTACAAACATAAAAAGACACTAATTAATTATCAAATGGTAAAATTGTTTAATTATCAAAGCAATAATTAATGCATTTTTTTAAATTGTGTATTTCTTGTCCGTTGACAATAATTTTAGGACGGGGGGAGTAAAAAGGTTGATACATAGGGAGGTGATTTATGATTTTTGCATGTATGACAAATGAGGCTATGGTTTCATCATTGCATAAATCTTGGAAACAAGAGTTTAATTAGTAGTAAGCATTATCATGAGGGCTGACCTAGTAGGATTCTCTAGGTTTAATGAGAACTCATGGGTTTTCTTCACATAGCTTAAATTTTGTCAAAAAATAAAGATTTTTTTAGACATAAATCTGTTAACTTTATAATTGGTCATATATTTGTTTTTTTGCACTTGTTAACTATAAATGTGTTGCATTATGAGTGTTTTAAAAAAAGCTTGTTTTCAAGTAAACAAAAGCCAAAAGCTAAACATTCATAAACCTCATTTCCAAACACATTCTTAGTGACCCAATCAAATTGGAAATGCTCACATAATTTAATTTTTGTCAAAAATAAACCTGTTAACTTTGTAATTGGTCAAATATTTGTTTTTTGCACTTGTTAACTATAAATTCTCGGTCCGCCCTTTGAGTCTGGCTTTGACAATCAAAGGCGTGTAACAATTAATAGATTTCCAATTTGACATGGTCACTATGAATGTGTTTGGAAGGCATTGTGGGTTTATACCCATCAATTTAGAATGGACACCCCACCATTGACCAATCATTACAAATAATTATTACTCCCTCCCTCCTAAAATTATTGTCTCTCGACAAAAACACACAGTTTAAGAAAAGTGCATTTATTACTGCTTTCTTTTTCTTACTTTTTGACAGAATGTCAGATTTACCCTTAACTAATTAATTAAAGTCTTCTTTAAAGTTTGTAATAATAATTTCAAACAAGGGTAATATAGTAAACTTGATCAAACTTCTTAATCTATTTTTAGTAGTGGACAATTAAATTGGGACATCCCAAAAAAGAAACGTGGACAATAAAAATGGGACGGATGGAGTATTATTTGTTTCATTTATATCATAATCATTAAACAATCATTGGTATCATATCTAACTATTTTTTTATCTTTTGACCATAAATCATTATCTAATAATAAACCAATCTAAACCAATCTTACTTTTTTTCTTTTATATATTTACATTTAATCATATAAATATACAAATAAAAAGTAAACAAAAAATACATTTCATAAAACAAGAATATAGTTTTTATTTTTTTACTCATTTACCTTTTAATTGATAAAAGTGATAAAATAATATTCTGTTGTAAACACTCCTATAATTTATAGCGTAAAAAATAAACAATTAAAAAAAGTGAAAACATATAACAACCATAATAAGTTTAGTAAATAGAGAGTAAAGATGTAATATGCATGAAAACATTACTTTCATCATTACTTGAATAAGTTTAATAATCATTATCTATACCTTAAGTGATTGTTTGTCGAAATTAAATTTTACGACTAAAGATTTATTTGCGTAAACTTTTACGTAAGACGTTTTTACATTATCAAAAGGTTGAGAAACCGTAAAATATAAATACTGTTTTTAGACACTATTTGTTGGAAAAAATTCGTTGAATTAACCAAATATCATGTACACAAATAAGGATAATGCGTTAAAAATATATTCGAATTGAGCGTTATCAAAGTGTAAAATCACTAACATAGTTATACAAAGTGTGTTGTGTTGTTAAAGAATATATAAACATTTTTTGTTGTTTGTTGATTTGATGTTTGAAAGTAAAAATCTAATTATGTAAATTATTTCTAAGATAGTTTTTATTAATTAGCAGTTAGTTAAAAGTTAACGACAATTAATTTTTGTTTATTACTGAGTAAAAAGTTTTGTTGACCAATGTATAACGTTTTTTTATGAAAATCATTGTTGAGTAGACTAATACTTTATTGTGATAATAAAAAAATAGACTGATGGAGTGTTTAGTGGGGTGCAAACCACATGACCCATTTAGAAATGAGCATTTATGAATGTTTAGTTTTTGGCTTTTGGTCACTTGAAAACAACTTTTTTAAAACACTCATAATTGTTAGATATTACGGTTATGGTGTGATGATAATCTTGAATATCTTTTTAAATCGTGTCGGTTCATTTTTTGAATAAAGTATTTCGATCTTTTACTTGCTTGGGTATTACGAAATCTTTATTGGGATAATTCAAGGAGAACACTTAGTTTCTAGACAAAAGAAAACTAAGCATAACAAAGAGAAATTGTTTTTTTTTTGTATGTGAAAAATGAGACCAAGAAATATGTTAATTAACAGATTCATATTGACAGTTAATGTCAGTTAATGTCGGTTGATGTTAGATAAAAACTAACAGACACAACTGTTAAGCAACAGTCACAACGCTTGGAAAAAGGCGAGAAAATAACTTGGAACAACAAATATACCGTTTGGGTCGGGGCGCTGCCCCGAACCCAACATGCTGCCCCTAGTCCATGTAAGGGGCACTGCCCCTTGACCCCACAAGGCGGCGCATTCCCCTTAACCCTTGCGTCTTTGTCATGGTGGAAACATATTAGCTCAAACGAGTGTGCATTCCGCACTTTCCTAACTCGTATCCGAACATAATGTGAAATCCCTTCCAATTACCTAAAATAGTTGATGATACTAAAATCACCAACAATAATGCAACATGGGAAGCTTTTGGTAATAACCATATGTATATGTTGGGTGTACAAACCCAATCTCACATCAGTCTAAAGAGAGTACTAAAGTAATTGTTGGAAACACGAAAAGTGTCGGTCACTTCCAAGTTGTATCAAGTCTTAGCTCGTAGTTAGAATCAGGATTAGATTAGTAATCTAGTCTGGCCCAAGGCCCATGGGAGGTCCAACTCAGCCCATGGCCGGCCTCATAGTAGTATAAATAGTCCATCTCCTAGTCTTAGAGAGGGTTGGTTGTTCCATTTTCCATACATTTCATTAATACATTCATCCATTATTCCATCCAAGTTTTCTCTCTAACATCCCAACCCACATCTTACTCTTGTTCTTGCTTGATCTTAAGATTACTAGTATTCTACATATCCCTTCGGATTATACCTCCTACGTCTTCATTTACGAGATTCTCTGGTTTCTGGGCTTCGATCTGAGCTTCTAATATT
>BQNB010100384.1:1962-24712 GCA_026074375.1 Tanacetum coccineum
AAACCCCTTAAACGTGAATCGTTTAACTATCTACGTCTTGGTTTAGGAATGATGGAACACATTCCATAAATCATCTTAGTTCGCTTCTCTTTCTTCTATCTCAATTCTAGTTCGTGTTCCATTTCGTGTCGTGACAACTTAAATACTTCATCCGAAGTACTTTAAGCATATTTAATTCGCGAAATGCAAATTAAAATGTCACTCCTCTTCGTAATTTTTTTGTCAAAAACCAAGTTAAAAAACCCTTGACTGAGGGCGGCCCCCATATAGGCGGCCCCCCAATATATTTGGGACCGCCGGTAAATATGGGACCGCCACCAGCAAGTCACAAAATGGGACACTTAAAAAAAATTCAAAACAGAAAAACAAAAACCCCTTTATCAGCTGCAAGTGACGAACACGCACAAAAACCACTCAAAACTCAAAATCACCCATCAAAACACAAATTGAAGATCAAATCAACACTTACAATCATTCATAACATCTTAAAGATCATTAATTGTAAGTCATTTCATCTATTTTCCTTCAATTTGAGTCTAGGGTTCATGATGAACGCCAAAAATTAAAATTGGGGATTTTCTATTTTTCTTTTAATTTTATACAATTAGGACTACTAGGATACAATGTACAACTAATATGCTTCCCGTAGACATAGGATTTGCTTACATTGGTGAGTTCGTCAAAAAATTGATTTTTGAACCTAAACTCCAATTTTATTTTCAAATCACTCACGTTGGGAACATAATAAAATTGATGTTATGCATTGTCAATACAACCTAAAAACGTTTTCAAACACATGCATAATGATCTCATGAAAAAAATTTGAGATACATAATTCATATGTATTTTTCAACTTGTTTGGATGAGAAAAATCAAATTAAGGAGCGTTTGGATTAACTCTTAAGATTTTATGTCTAGGTCGAGTTAATCGTTACTCCAAATTCGTCACATTTAGGCTCACACTAGATACATTGTTAATATAACAATACATATGCAAGACATTAAAACATAATTTTGTTTGTTTCATGTTAGGTAACAATGCCTCGAAAAACCGGATTAGACCATTAATTAACCCAAAACTACATTCCACACATATCAAACGAATTGAACCAACCTTTACTAAACACAATGGCAAATCTTGAAAAATGGTACTTTCGTGAGGGAAGGGTTGTGAGTCCAAACTTTGAAAATATGAGTCATATACGTGCTAAGTTTGAGTCAATCGGTTTTGATTGTTTGTTAGGCATTTATGAACAAATTATACCTCGCTTTGTTCTCAAGTTTTATGGTCAACTCACTTTTACCTATAATTCCGAGGGTCAATTTGTCGTCAACTTTGTCATTCAAAATAAGTCATTCTCCCTCACTCTTGAGGAATTTGGTCAAATTTTGAAAATCCCATTCAAAGGTCAAGCCTCTAACACCGAAATGTGGTCTCTTGACCATTTGTCAGTAAGTGTTCCAAGTAGAGGTCTTTATAAAACCAAACCTCCGTCTCCAAGAGTCATTAAGTCTCTTATTTAAGTTCCTTGACAAGGTCAAGAGACTCGTACCAAAAATAAGAAAACGATTGTCGTAGGTGAAAACGAAATTTTAACTTGAGAGATTCAAACTCATATGAAACATTGCGTTGATATTATTCATGAAAACGCCATTTATCTTGGAGGACATAGGGATCATGTCTCCACTTGTCTTTGTCACATACTTTATTGCATTGAGACATCTACTCCTTATAACCTAGCATTTTTCATTCTCAAAAGAATGGAAAAGACTCGATTCAAACTTTGACCACCTTAGTCCTAGACTCTTGCTGGAACTTCACCCTCTATTTAACACATAATTTTTCTTCAATCTTCATCTCTACCACCGATGCTTCCCTTTATTTTTATTATTAAATCACAATCATCTTCATTATCATCATCCTCTCACACTTGCTTCTTATCCCACTAAAATGTACTCCTCAATCGATCACTCAAACCTTTCTAAAAAACCAAAAATGTTGGTTCGTCAAGTGTGGAAACGTAAGACACATCCTCCAAAATCATCACCTACTTGTCATAATGACTCACCTCCACCACCTCCAAAAAACACTCCTCACTCTTATCTCCCCACCTATGAACTACCACAAAGTAATCGAATTATTAATCAACTCCATACCATCTCCACACTCATCGATTCTCAAATTCCTACACCACCCTCCTTACCCCTCTCATTGGTTCAACCTCCTACTCATGCTCAAATAGGATGTCATGCTAGCTTTTGTCATTGTTGTATGTACTCTACCAATCACTTCCACTCATTAAGAAATGAAATCAATTTTATTCAATTCCTTGTTACCCGTCTTATACCTTAATCACAAGCCCATCACCACAATGATCAACCTTCCTCATCATTTTCACTCTTCAATTAATCACTCTCATGATTAATTTGTTTAAATAATTGTCTCCTACCTTTTGGGTGCCTCATCTCATGAAGTCAAAAATCATCTACTAGTTTACTCTTATTAGATGCTTTAATTATGTTATGTTATGATTTTCTTGTGTTGTATCTTCATATATTGTCTTACATGGCTATGTGTGATCTTTTTATAATTTGAATGAACTTTATTTATGAAGTGTGGATTAAAATGTTGAGATATTTGTCATGCTATGTTGGTTTGCTCTTGTATTTTTAACCTTGTTTTGTAGCAAACAAACTATCGTAAGATCGATACCTTGGTGCCCCGAACAAGGGGGTGTCTTTAATCGTCGATTTCTTTCTCTCTACTACAACTCGACGGTCAACCTTTTTGGATTCGACAAGAAGGGGGAGAAATAGAATTTAACTCATTAATAATTTATAAACTTCCAATTTTATACAAAATGAGTTTATGTTTTGTCATCATCAAAAAGGGAGAGAGTGTTAATACAAATAATGTCTAAAAACGTTATTTATATTTTTCGACCTCTCGATGTTTTGATAATAACAAAATGTGAAAACGTTTACGATAAAATTAAACGTTTATAAATTACTAATCGTAAAATTCCATTTCTAAGATTAATCACTTAAGGTATGGATAAACAAATCATTAAACATGATTAGTGATCAAGAAAATAATTTTTGTCCTAAACCTTACATTTTTACAAAAGTGTTTTTTACAAAAATATAAACACAAAATAATTATTTATAAAAGAAATGTTTATTAAATTAATTAATTTAAAATCAGATTTTTCTCCAAAATGGAATGTTCCTAAAACAGATAACACCTTCCCACAAAAATACAGAAAAAAGGAGCGTAGTCTATCGACGCCCCCTTATAGGCCTGGCGACCCTTTATATATTAGGGACAGCGTCCAGTACAACGGCTCTTTTTTGTGCCTATAAATACTAGGCCACCCCATCTGAAAAACAGAACCTCTTGCCATGAATTTTTTCAGATCTGTTATTCTCTCTTCTTCCTTTCTTTCTAAAACACATATCTTGATCACTAACATATCTTGATCTTGTTTTCAAGTGATTAATTCTTTCTTCCTCCCTTCTTCTTCTAATCAAGTGCAAGAGAAGAACAATCGTATTCTTCTACATACGATTTGTTATCAAGTGATCTCTCTCTCATCCTCAAGATCACATATCTTTATTGCATTACTTTGTGTAGTTGTGAAATTAGGATTGAGTGTAGATTCCTATAGTGTAAAGTTGTGTATTGGTGTGATTTGTATTGTGTGTCAATCCAAAGGTATATATCTTGTGAGTGTATAAAGACTTTATGAAGTCTTAGATTGGTTTTAGCTAAGATTAGGATACCTTCGACATACTAGCTTAGTGTCTATAAAAGAAATTTAATGCGACGTGTAAACGATTTCTCCGCCTAAAGGGAGCATGTTGACAAAGTGAAATCTAGTGGAGTACTCGGGAGTGGAGTAGGAACGAAGAGGTGCTTCGTTGCCGAACCACTATAAATCTTGGTGTCTTGGTTTGATCGTTTCTTTCTCTATCTCTTTATTGTTATTACTTACTTAGTTCATTATATTAGACATTTTAGTTGTGATTCATATTGTTGATTGTATCCCCCTCGCGGATTTATAAATATTCAAAAGATTTAAAATGCGAGGCTATGAACTCACCTTAACAGGGAAATCTGATTGATGGCAAAAGTATATCAAGTGAAAGTAACGGCCTCGTCACGCAACCTGGGGTAATATGTCAAGTCTTAGTGTGATGGTTTATGTTTTAAAACTTCATAAAGTTTAACATATTACTTTGATTTATTAATTTATGGAAATATTGTATCACTGTTTGGGCTATCATAATCCAGAGGCCATGTAGTATCGTTTGAGGAGTCAGGGCACTTTAAATCGTAAACCCAGCAAACTCATCAAAACAAATACCCAAATGGAACCCCTCACATGAAATTCCCTAGTAACGTGATACGATAAGATTTTAAGTTTCTTCAAAAGCTAGTCGATGATAAATTACGTTAATTATATAACGTAATTGTTTTATAATGCGTCGATCGTTGATTAATAGCGATAAATGTATCGAGTTTTAATAAAATCTAGTCTTATAATATTAATATATATTTTTATATCTTATATAAAGATATTATATTTTATATTTTTAAGAATGCAAAATGGCAATATATACCCTCGATTTATAAACTTTTACAATTTTAGTCCTTTGTATATAAAGTATATATAATTTAAACCTTTAACTATAGAACTTGGCAAAGCAGCCCCTTGTAGTTATAACTTTAGGAAAATGATATTTTCAGTCCCTCTAGTTATAAATTTTAGAAATTTTCGATATATACCCCTATGCATGAAAACATTTGCAAATCAAGTCCAAAATTCATAATTTTGATATTTTTGAAATCCAAAAGAATTTTGCAGCTTATGGCTTATTTGAATAAGCTAAAATAAGATTTTCTAACATAACAAAAGTTTAGAAAAAGGATTCGTTAGCTAGAAAATTAAAACTGGTCATTTTTAGGGTTTTAACCAAAAACGCACGGGTTTAAGGATTCAAGGCTTGGACAAGAGTTTATATATGATCTAACAAACCTTATGAAAGATTTAAAACAGATTATAAGTTTATGGAACAAGATTTTGAGCTTACTTGAGCTTAAATGGGAATGCTTTAGATGCGAAGATCCAAATCATCTTATTGGAGAATGTCCAAAGCCACCGAGAGACAAGAACCAAAGACCATTCGTTGGAGGTTCTTGGAGTGATAGCGGTGAAGAGAATGATGAAAAGATCCAAGACGAGACATGTCTTGTAGCTCAAGCACCAAATGAGGTATGTTCTGAAACTTCTTACTTTAGTGATGAAAACTCATCAATTGATGATTTAGCTTTAGACAATGAATATGTTAAATTATGCAAAATGAGTTTAAAGATAATCACTAAGAACAAAAGGTTAAAAGCTATTAGAAATAGTCTAGAAAATGAGCTTAGAGAATTAAAAGATAAATTATCCACACTCGAGAAAAACAAGGGAGTTGATCTCAATTATACAAAGTGTCATATACTTAAAATTGAAAATGAAAAGCTCAAGGAAGAATCTACTAGATTAAACAAATTTGAAAAGAGTACACATTGCTTGAATGAAATGTTAAGTAATCAAAAACCCTCCGGTGATAAATTAGGTTTAAAGTTTAATTCATTTGAAGCATCATCTAGTGGAACTAAGGAAATAAAATTTATGAAAGCTCAAAAAAAGACGTGTTCTGATGGAGGTCTCATAATTATAGGCGGCCCCCTTAATGATTCGGCGGCCCCTAAAATAAATATGGGACCACCCCCAGTTACAGCTGGATCTGAGAAAACCGTGACCTCTCAAAAATCCATTTTGGGTCCTAGACCAAAACACACAATTATAAACAAAGTCAAAGTTCCCATTGCTAGTGACAATGAAGTTAAACAATTCTATAAGCCACTGTCAAAACCCGGAGTTGGATTTTCGAAACCTAATTTTAGATCTAAAACTTCACCTCCTAGAAGAGTCAATAATAATTATTCCCGTCCTAAAACACCACAACCTAAAAGACATGTTGGTCGACAAAACCAACCCCATGGATTTCCCGTAACTTGGAACAACTTTCCACATCAAAGTTACATGTCATGGAGAATGTGGTCGTCATTCTCAAATCCTAAACAAATTGCATTCAAATGCAAGGGATGTTTGACACTAACAACATTGGACCTATAGATATTGGAATCAACACACAAAGACACAAATGTTTGTAGTTATTGTCTAAATAAATAGAAAATGCCTGGAGTTGATTTGGAGCCGATCAATGGATCAAGGATACGGATGTTCCAAACATATGAATGGAAAACTAAAGACTCATCTCCCACTTAACAAGTAAACAATGGAGGTAACAATATTATTAGGTAGTAATCATTCGCGGTAACATCATTGCAAAAGGTACGATTTCTAATGACTCTCTAAAATAGATAATGTAGAAATGTTGATAATCTATGATTCAACTGCAAAGTATAGAAAAAGTGATAATAAGGTAGAGTAATTATTTCTGAACATGAAGTGAAATCAAATTTGTCTAGCAACGATTTGATGATAAAATCCACTTTGTGCAATAGGAAGATTAGGTCACGCAAATATTCGTCTCTTCAATCGTTAGCTTCTAAGGAATTATTTAGGAACCTACCTAAGTCTTAAGTTTGAATCCAACATTTTTGAGAATGCTTGTAAAATGGAAAACAAGCTCACGCTAGTCACAAGCTACGATGAAGTCTCAATGACATAAATGCTTAGAACATCTCCACGGGGTGGCAAGGCACTATTGTGCTTCTAGACCTTTTTAACGGATTTCAGTGATTATCAGGTTCGAGTTAGTACTCGTATCATATTGGATACCATTAAGCCCACTCATTTATAATTCATTATTTGCATAAAGAAGCGTCCCAATTTATGTAAATAATAAATTGATAAACTTATGGTTCGGTGATTTATAATTTCTTTATTTAAATGAAGAGGCGTCCCAATCCTTTTAAATAAAGAGATTATAAATCATCCTACTTAATAGTTTCTGATGCAACACGCGTACACACAAAGTTTTCAAAATGGTGGATAACATGACGATGCAGTTGTTTTAATGAACATGGAACGAGTGTTCAAAACTCGCCTTCGGAGGCAGAGAGTAAAACAATCAGGGGGGATCGACATAACGTTCAAAAATAATTGATGAGTACTCGATTAAAGTAGATAAGGTAAAGGTCCTTATGAACGAGTCAACATAGCAATTATCATATTAATCCTTATATTACAAGTCCCGCCCATACAAGACTTGTAATACTTAGATTCATACATAATCCCATGTAAACAAAATGATGACGCTTTTCGTGTAATATAATATTGTATACAGTTATGAGAAAAATATTCTTAGGGACCATTTTTTAACTTACAATGTCTGTGAATCTTAGAACGAAGTGTGAAAAAAAACCCAAAAATTTGCAACTCACAATGCCTAAAAGATGTTTTGAAGTATGTATATAAATAACTTTTATATAAACATTTACGATATACGCAAAGGGATGTAACATATATATGCATATAATTTATGAATGTCATGTAAGGCACATAATGTCACAAGTAATGTAAGCAATAAAGCAAGTAGTGTGTAAGCACTTTGAAATGTTTGATGTGATGCAATGTTTGTGAAAACGGTTATAGTCTAGGATAAAATAAGCAACCTAGTTCTCTATAGCCAGTGCTCTGATACCAATCTGTAACACCCCCAAAAAATGGGTCGCAGCGGAAGTATGTTCGGGGGCGTTACTTCATAATACACAGCGCTAGATACAAGAGAACGACCTCAAATGTGTCCGTTTGAAAACTATTCTTGATTTCCTGAAATTGATATAACATTGTCCCAAAATGCACCACAATAAAAAGCATAAAATAACCCAACAGATATTTATGCAATTGAAAGTAAGTAAAATCCCATAGAATGAAATCTTTTCATTTAGACTCCAATGCACATCAAGTAAGCCAAGCATCTAATTCACCTAAGAAAAACATGCTTAAAAGTGTCAACATAAAGTTGGTGAGTTCCCAAAAATACATTGTATTTGTATGTTTGCATTTGTATTGTGCAGGAAACGGATATTCAAGAAAAGGAGCAAAAAGAAAGCCAAAAACAAACAAATCCAAGCACGGGAAGGAAAGGACCAAGTCAAGTCGAAGTCTAAAGTCATCCGCATGAAGATTTTACAACTTGAGGGGCTAAAACTGCCAAGCCTAAAGTTGTATTACAAAAGATTAAAAAGACAAGGGCCAAAACTGCCAACCGGGTAGAGATTGCATTCAAGTTATACAACTTGAGGGGACCAAACTGCCAACTTACCCTAAAGCCATCTTTCCCGCCCCAAAACCCAGTTACAACTGGTATGTCGCCCCATACCTTCTCCCCTGCAAAACCACTTCTCTCCCTAGCCAAAATCATTTCATCCACCCTACTACCTAACCCATCCCAGTTGTATAAAAGCCATGTTGGCAATCCCTCACCTTTCCCAAGTATCTTCAATGGCTGAGATTGACTCCAGAGAAGCACAAATGAAATTGAAGGCTGGGATTTGCTTTAGGACTTATCTCACAAAAGAAGCACAAGCTGCAAGTCCAAAGAAAGGAAGACTTCGGTTATAAATAGAGTTTTTTGTAAGCCTTTGTGCTATCTATCTTAGTTAGTTAGTTAGTCTTTAATTAATTTCAGTTTTTAATCTTAGCTTAATTCACAAGTCATTTACAGCTTTTTCTTTCAAGCTTTGTAACTCTTTCAAGTTTTAAATACAAATTTGAGGTTTTAAGTTAACTCCAGTTATCAAGTTTTTTTCATTGTATTGTTTTGTGTTCAAAAAGCCATCAGTACAGCTCATTAATAAGCTGTTTTCATTAAGTAAAAATAAAAAGTTAAGTAGATAAGGAAAAATCACAAAATTCACTCTCTATACACCACAGCTTATTTATTGGATGATAAGCCAGTTCTGGATGGGCTTATGGACTCTCACTAGCTTGTTTAATACAAGCTAGAGCTTGTAGATTCATTGTTTGACCCTGTTTTGAGCAAGGGTGGTGTAAGTCTCTCTCTTTTTATTGTTCTTATTTTCTGCTTTATCTGTATGTTTAGTGCTTATTTTGCTTAGTACTGTTAGTTTATTTGATAAAACTGTTAATTTTGAGTTAATACTGTTAGTTTACTTTTGAAAACAGCACTAACTTAAAGCTACCAGTATTAACTTATGGTTAGTACTGCTAGTTCATTTTCCTGGATTTCAAAGGTAACAGTACTAACATATAACTACAGTATTAACTTACACTAGCAGTACTAACTTAAGTTAGTACTGTCAGTTAAAACTGTTAGTACTGTTTGTTCATTTTAGCTTATCAGCTTATTATTTCAGCTTGTTTAAGATTTCCTTAGCTTTTTAAAGTAGATTAAACCATTTTCCTTTGCTGTTTGCTTATTTAAGTTTCTTTTCCTTTTTAAAGATTTCTCAATAGTTTATCAGTTTGTAGCTTTTTAGCTTATTTGTCATTTTAGTTTATTCTAGTTGCTTATTCCTTTTACTAAGTGCTTATTAGGGATAGTTAATTATCTGTTTTAGTTTATTTGCTTATTTCTTGCTTCTTTGTGTTTTATAAGCCTAGCAGTACTAACTTAAGCTAACAGCACTAACATTTACCCTAGCAGTACTAACTCAAAGTTAGTACTGGTAGTTAAAACTGTTAGTACTGTTGTTAGTACTGTTATGTTTGTCTTGTTTAATTTAGCTTAATTGCTTTTTGCATTTGCTTATTTAGAGTTAGTTTAGCTTATTTAACTTGTCTTAAGTTTATTTGAGCTTATTTGTGCCTTAGTTTAAAGTTTTAAAGTGTTTTTGTCATTCCTAGTTTTGATTCTTGTTCTAGCTTATTCTCTTTGCTATTTTTATGTGTTTTTGCTTATTGTTATAAATTTTAGTGCCAAATCATTCCTTGTGACATCCAAACACAAATCATCAATCGTCTTGCGATTTTCCATTTCAGCCTCGTTGGGACATAACGACCCGGAGACACCCTATACTGCTTCCGGTTTTCTTGATCTCGCGGATTCTGATCCTTTTTGTGTATTTATATTTATATTTACTTATTGACACATAAAAAGAAGGGTTGGTTCGCGCGTGACCAGTCACATTTAGGCAAACACTAGAAACAATGTCCATAAAATATTACAAGTAAATGATAATAAAATATGACTTCAATACTTTCTTTCTAGGTAGGCATGCCTCGCAAATCATCTGAAGACCATAAAAATATAAGACACTATATCCCAATGATTTCATATGAATACCGTTCACCTATAAAAGAAGGCTAATGATTTGTACACTCTTATTTTTTTATCTATACACTCTATTATGAGCTTTAACCAGTTGTACATTTATTGAATACTGCTTTGTCAGTTTGTACATTTGAGTGTATGGATCAAAAATAAGAGTGTGCCAATCAACTCCCATAAAAGAAAGACTAAGAAACCTTGAAAGTCGCTACATTCATGAGGGTCGGGTGGTTTTTGATGACTTTGTGGATCTAAACTATGTTCGGTCTTTGTTTCATTTTCTTGAGTTTGAGTGTCTTCTTGAAATTAATGACCCAATTTGTCTTCGCTTCATACTTGAATTTTATAGTCAATATCAAATAAACTATTCCGACGAAGGTCAAATGTTCATCGAATTTGTGATTCAAAATCAATTATTTTCTTACTCTCTTGAAGAATTTTCTCAAATTCTTGACATACCTTGTGAGGGTGCTTCTGTCTTTACCGACAAGTGGTCACTTGACGAGTTGGCATTTGGTGTCCCTACGGATGGTCCATATCAAACCAACCCTCATTCTCCTGATGACATCATTTCGTATATTCAAATTGATCGAGAAGGTCGAGTCCGTCGCATCCGTCATGAGCAAGAAATTGATGTTCACGATCATCAAATTCTCACTCGTGAAATTGTGTCAACCCTGAAGCCTTTGGAAGAAGTTATCTAAGAAAATGTCTTCTGTCTGGGGGATAATCGGGACTATGTTCCCGCGTGTCTTTGTTACATGCTCTATTGTGTTACAAGATTCGAAAAATTCAACCTGGCCTATTATATGGCAAAACGAATGGAGTGGGTCACTAAACAATCTAGGTTAATTCTATCATATGGTATGCTATTAACCCGCTTGTTTAAATTCATCATGAGTGAGAGTCCTGAGTTGTTAAATGAGTCGTATGTCTTGTACGATCATGTCATGAATCCTCTTACCGCTCAACAAGAGCGAAAGACTAGAAAGGATCGTGGCACGAGAAGAGGTCGTCACTCCACTTCTTCTTCCTTCGCCTTCGATCAACCATCCTCCTCTCATCTCAACGATGATGATAATGATAGGAATGACGAAGGGACCTCGCGTGCAAGCACTCCTTCCCCCACTCGTTTTGTTAATTCATTAACAAATGATGGTCCTCAAGTCTTTCAAAACCCACCTAACATTGACCCTGTCATGGAACCATTTTTCACCTGACAAACTGAAATCATCAACCGTTAAGTTCAGTTACGAGATGAGCATCATGGCGGATTAAGGTCAGTCGGGAAAGGCCTTAGAAACTTGTGGAGAAACATGAAGAAGTGAGCAATTTGGAAAATTGCTATATGACAATATTAATTCTATTTACTACCTTATTATGATTAAGTACTTAAACCTATGCTATTTAATAGTATCTTAGTACGTAGTGCGGGGAATATTACTTGCCTTGGATGATCATTTCATTTTTATCATCCTAAACACTTGTTTGTATGCACCTTGATACAATATGGCTACTTATATTATGCATGATTATCTCTTAGTTTATATACCTATATGTGCTTCTTTAATAGAATCTAGGATAGTTAATTTTGTGAATTTGATTATTAGATATTAGATGATCCCTGGTAAAATAGGATTGACTGCAAAAGGGTGTCTTTAGGAAACCTTTTCTGGACATGTTTTACAAAAATTTGAAAAACAGGAAAAATTCTAATCCTCCAGAAAACGGCCCCCATAAATACTGGGCGGCCCCCTAATATATCTGGGGCCGCCATATAATTATGAGACCGCCATCAGAGTCACATAAATTATACTGTGACTACCTGATTTTTTATGCAGTTGACTATTTTCTTCTCTAGGCCTAGCTAAACTTCCTGCATTTTGCTAAACCACTTTTGGAATCTATCCTCTTAATCCTCATGCTTTGCCACTTCAATCCTATGATTTCTAATTAAATAAACCGTCCTTCTCACTCTTCTTATCATCTTCATCTTCTTCAAACCCTTCTACCATGGATTCTACTAAAGCCTCTTCCTCCCATGGCTTTAAGAAAATCAAACTCACCATCATACCCCCAAAACAACTATTTGTTGATCTCACAAATGATGATGAAAACCTCACTACACCTTCTCCTACAACAACTTCATCTCCAACTCCTCCAAATGCACCATCAAAAACTCCGTCAACCAATCAAACCTCATCAAGCCAAGAGAACACGTCTTCTTTTTTTCAATCAAAACTTTAAATTTCACCACCATCATTAAATGAACCAACTTCTCCTCAACCTTTGAACCCTTTGCTTGACAAAATCTCGAATGTTCCTCTTAGACCTTCAAACCCTCAACCACTTCAAAGTCATCCTTCTTTGGATATCACTCTTTCTTTGTCACCAATCACTCCTTTTGATCACATTCTTGATATTTCATCACCACATTCACTACAACCACAACCTCATGCACCTCTCATGGGTCATCCCATTTACTTCAACTATCATGACTATTATGGGTTAACTTGTCTTTGTTTTTTTCACAACTGCAATCTTATCTTTTCTCTTAGGGATGAGATGAACCTAATTTTTGCTCACATTGAGTATGATCTCACTTCCAACATGAATTCACTCTCTCCGCCTCACCTTTAAAAACTAGGTCATATCACCTCATAATTGGTCACCCTAACCTTTTTGCTCAAAGTCATTTCCTATGAATCAAGGATCATCTAGGATTTATGTTATGTTAACTCTATCTACCTTATGAAGTATGTTTAGATTGTAGTGTAATTTATGAATGAATGTTTCTTTATTAGACTTGGTACTATTTTCCTTGCATGTAGTATGCTTCTTGTATGAGCTTATTAAGTAATGAATGAAACTACTTTATGACTTAACTTGCATGAATTGTTATATTGCTACTAGTTGGTAATATATTATCTTGCACTTGCACCTCTAACTTTGTTTTGTAGCAAAAAAAATTCGTAAGATCGATCCCTTGGTGCCCCAAAACGAGGGGGAGCATACATCAAGGGGGAGTCTTGATATCGTCGACTTCTTTCTTTCTATAACAATTCGACGATCATCCTTTTTTGATTTCGACAAAAAGGGGGAGAAATGGAATGAAACTCATTAATAATTTGAAACCTTTAATTTTATACAAAATAAGTTTATATTGTGTCATCATCAAAAAGGTGGAGACTGTTAATACAAATAATGTCTAAAAAAGTTATTTATATTTTTCGACCTCTCAATGTTTTGATAATAACAAAATGTAAAAACGTTTATGATAAAAATAAACGTTTACAAATTATTAATCGTAAAATTCTATTTCTAAGATTAGTAATCACTTAAGGTATGGACAAACAAATCATTAAGCATGATTAGTGATTAAGAAAATATTTTTTCTTAACCATCATATTTTTACAAAAGTATTTTTACAAAAATAAATATACAAAATATTTTCTAATTAAAAGAAAAGTTTTATTTAAAACTTAAATTTGAAATTCAAATTTTCCCCCCAAAATAGAAGCTTCCATACCAGATGCAACCTTTCTCACAAAAAGACAAAAACATGAGCGGAGTCTACTGGGCGGCCCCCAGATATATCTGGGACCACCAGGACCGCCTGCAGACGACCGTTGAATTCGCTGGCTATAAATACTGTACTCTTTCTGGCAGAAAAATATACCTCTTTGCACGAATTTTTTCAGTCTTCTTTCTCTATCTAAAAACCTTCTTTCTCTCACTAAATCTCCTAATCAATAACCTTGTTTGATCTTGTTTCAAGTGATCTAATCTCTTCTTCTCATCTCTCCTCTCTATCAAGTGCAAGAGAAGAACATTCATATTTGTCAAGAAACGAATTGTTATTTAGTGATCTCTCATCTCTTCTTCTAAGCATAAAATCTTTATTGTAATTATCTTGTGTAATTGTATGACTCGGATTGTGTGTAAATTCGATAGTGTAGATCATGTGAGTGTATAGTGTTTGTGAAGTGGTAGATTGGTTCTAGCTAAGATTAGGACTCGACATTTAGCTTAGTGTCAGAAAACAACGTAAGCGACGTGTAAACGGTTTTCTTTGCCTGAAAGGAGCTTGTTGACATAGTGAAATCTCGAGTAGGATACTTGGGGAGTGGAGTGAGGTGAAGAAGAGCTTCGTAGCCGAACCACTATATATCTTGGTGTCTTGGTTTGATTGTTCCTTCTCTCATCTGTTTATATTGTTGTGATTGTTATTTAGTATTAGTTTAGATATTTACATTGTTGATTCATATTGTTGATTGGTTGAACATACAACTCGAAGCTAAGTATTTTGAAAGCAAACCTTTAAAACGAAAAACGAACTTGTAAACTATTCACCCCCAATCTAGTTTCCACATTATTCAAAGAACGTCACTATTCGTGAATTTTTGAAATAAGTATTCTTAAAGTCCCAAAAGATAATGACCTAGTTGATTTGTTCATGGAACATATGCCTTATCACTAATTGTGATTGTTATAGATAAGACATTTAACTAGGATCATCATGCACTGATCTTATATGGTATTTGGATAATGGAACTGTAAGCAGTTGTATTAAACAATGAATTGATATATGTGGTATGATCGTTTTCATTTATACTACTGTGTTCTATATTTGCATGTTTAAATTCTTGAATAAATTTATTTATTCTAAACTATGTCCATTGTCAGTTAACAATATGGGAATATTGTTAAGATAAGACAAATGTGAGTGTTTGGTTGTATTCTGGAGAATATGTAAAGATGATTCTGCCTACTTCACATGTTATTCAATGAGGTTGAATATTGGATACCCCACCTTTGTTAATCACTTTATGGATCGACGTCATTAGGTGCATTACACACATGGTGAAAGTATGTTTATCCTCAGACTTGAGATGCAAGCAGGTTTTGCGTGTATGGATAGCATTTCTTGATTCTAGTCTACCGTTATACTGTTAAAAGGTAGTTACAAGGACTATTTTTAGAAATGTTGTAAAATACATGACGGACACTTGTAGTCAAAACAAAATTTGTTCCTCCACGTGTTTGGGAGTTAGATATTTACTGGGCCCCTCGTTGGGTTGATCAGATGTTTGCGTGGCAGCGCCCAAAGTGTAGTTAAGATGATTCTTTTTACATTTAGTAATCATGATCAATACAGATGCGAGAAACAGAATCGTTAAACTATGGAATGACTATTGATCCATATCCATATTTAACATTGTATCTGAAACAAAAAGATAAGACTAACTTGAACCATAGACGGCTAAGATGTTTACTGAAACCATACTCAGGTATTTCTATGAGCATTGATGATGTTGCTAGACTATTCGTCAATGTTAGTATGTTATATTCTATGACAATGACTTTCGCAAGTGGGAGCTGTTGAGATATGCTCATGTCATATGGATATTTATACGGCTGGGAATACGTGAGCCTACGAGGGTCACATACGTATACGCTTAGATATCACTCTATTGGTATATATATAATAATATAAGTGTATATTTATTATATATGTATTTAATACTCGATTAATGTGTATAATAAATATAAGTGTATATTTATTATGTATATTAATATTCCAACGATAGAATACCAACGGTTGTTAATTAGTTCGTTATTAATAATTAACAATAAGACTTTTTAATTAATGGTTAATTAAAAGTAATTATCCATAAATAATTAGAAAAGTCAATAAGTCAACACCAAGGGTGTTTGGGCTTAGTTGGTGGCCGGTTATAGTAAAGGAAAGAAGAGGGACCAAAAGTGTCAAGATTAGGTAGCTTTTTCCCAAAGTTATGTAACCCTAATCCTAACACTATAAATTGAGGATCCCTAGACCTCATTATTAATCCAATCCATTCTCTCTTCTTCTCCTTATAGTCGACATCTACAAACACCCTTTGGGGACAAATGTTTGAGTTCGATTACTTGTTGTATTCTTCGTTCGTTGGTTCGTAGAACTAACATTCGGGTGATATTGGTTGACGTGTAGTGTGGATACACGTAGATGTTGTTTATTTTAGCAACTAGAAGAGGTTTTGGTATTAGCACGGGCTTAATACACGTGCGTATTCTCAAAAAGCACCGGTTCTTGATTTAGCTTGTAAGGTACGCTTTCGGTTTATTATTTATGTTAATTAAAATTTATATTTGAGATTAATTCCGTTGCGTAGCTCATATAATATTAATGTAATATTATGATATTTTGGACCACGATTTCCAACAACCACATCTACCAAAAAGCATGTCAAAATATATACATCCAAAATCCACATCATCATCCACAATTAAAAAAAATGTCGATTTCATTAACAACATTAAATAAGAACACCACAGGATTCTTGACACGTCCCAACTACCTCCACTAAGGAAGCAACCTCGTATCACTATAAATATAGAACACCACAAGTAGTAAATGCTATCACTTTATATATTGTCTTATTATAGGCATTTACAAGATAGTCAGCTGATCCTATCGGCGTGTCTATACAAGTTCACTTGTAAACTTGATAGTTTGTCGAGTTTAGTTGTTCAAAGGGTAACCTTACATTGTCATTCAACAAGTGTGATTCATAGCACTTTGTAATACTTTGTTTATATCAATAAAGCATTACATGATTGAAAAGTTATTACTTGTGTTATCAATTTACTTTTAGTGTTGTATAATTCCTTATAGACATGAATATCATGGATTATAAGCCTTGACCTCTTATACATGCATAAATTTTTTATGTGTTATGTTATGATTGCTTGACTTTTGAGCAATAAAAAATGCTCCAACAAAAAAATACAAACTAAGGACATGCAATATTTAGATACGGGTACAATGCTATCTCTCTACCCTTTATAATGTATCTGAGACCTTTTATCTTACAAAGTCTTATGAAAATAAATTCACACACCTTACATTATTGGTAATTATTAAAACTAAACTTAAAAATACACTAATTACATGTTATATTATGACATTAAATTGGATACAATAATAAACTATAATGAAATATAATGAGTTTAATATGCTCATAGTTAAAATTAATAACTTGTTAAATTCTTCACAATTTCATAACGCAACATATAATCCTTAGAGGCTATCACCTATTAGAAAAGATCATTAAATAATATTCGTCAAAAGAAAATAAAAAAAATCATTTCTATTTTATACAACATTACAGTATTACACAACCAGACAAAATTATATTGGGTTAGCAGTTGGATCAAAATTTCTATTTCTATATATTACATGATCAAGTTTACCGCTAGTGGTGTCATTATAATGGACATTGTTCATTGTTCATTGTTCATCTTTCATTGTTCATTGTTCTATTTTTGTTACAAAATTAAAGGGACATATCTACTGCCCATTACAAAATGGACATAATAGTCAAACACAAACCCATAAATCTACTGTATATACAAAATAGTCAAACCTCATGTTGGCCTTCTTACGTTTGTCATTTAAAAACTATTGTCGCCTTCTGCAATGATAAAGGTAATTTTTGAATTTCAAAGGTGAAACAAACAACTTATAATTTTTGATAGCTACACAAATAATAAGCAATTTCTTTCCGTGACAGACTTTGATGCATTATTAGAAACTTGCCAGGAAGCAAAGGCATTTGATCGTTTGAATTTATTACTTGTTCCACGATTTGCTTTATGACCATTCCCGTTTCTCCTATTTTTATATCATAGTAAGAAACACATTTGAAGGGTGATTTGTGTCTTAGCTAATATTGGTAAAAAAATGCACTATTACTGAATACTACTAATTTTTGTAATACGTTTAAGATTCTACGATACTCTCATTGTTGATTGATGCACTAGTACTGACTTATGTTGCCATCTAACGCAATAAGCCCTAACAAATCCTACATGTAGAATAACCAATTACATAATATGCAATAACTTTAAGAACTACAAAGATAACAGAACACTTATTAACATTTTAAACTAATAAGTTTCCAAAGTGGCCTAAATTAGATTCAATAGTATGTTTCACTTGAAGAAGAAGGAAAAGAAAGACAACAGTAATAGACTCGTAGAAGAACTTTGATATGGAAAAGGCATATATTTGGATTTGGAATCCAAGTGACTTACAACATGATATATTTCCCTTGACGCTCAAAATGCGTACACATTATAGCCCATTCAGTCGGACCCCATTCTTCCATTTCAAAGCAATAGGCAATAAGACAGACTGACGTGTGAGCTTTGAGGGTGCCATTTCGTTAAGTATAAATAAACGAAGATCCATAAAAACGACAACAAAAATCAGAAAATATACACTCAACCTCATATTTAAATGTATGTAACACTAAAAGGTGAAATACTTGTTCCCTACTATGCCTGGCACGCCTCTTACTGGTAAATGAATCGTCAATGCTTGTTGTTATTCCTTCGGCTATACTAGAGAAGGAATATCGTAATATGAAATAACATGATACAACAAATAAAAAAGCTCAGTTTTCTTAAACCCACTGTTTATGAAATTATTTTTACCACAACATACAAAGACCTAAAAATCAGATTCCAACATCCCAAATCAATAACTGAAATATAAAAACCCACAATTAGGTTATAAGAAATATAAAAATAACATACCTATCAAAAATCAATAGCATACCCATCACGACAACATCAGCATATATGATAGCCTCCTCACCACTCCTCTCCTCAATACTCAGCTCCTAGTAGGGTTTTATCCATCCCCACACAAAATAGAAACATACCATAAATTAAAACATAAATAAACTTTATTATATGAAACTGAAAATCGATAAAACATAGTTACGTTGAATTGAAACCATATTCTTAATCACATCCAAAACTCCAAGCGTATCTTAAATTCTCATGTGTTACCGATGTGTAAAGTAAACCTAATTAGCCGTGTGCAAAAAAACCAAAACCGAAAAAAAACCCGAAACCGAAACCGGTCAACGCCGGTTATTGACCCTAACCTGTTACGGTTTGGGAATAACCGACGGTTAGTAACCGGTTAGGGATTCTAGTCGTTTACCGGTTGGGAAACCGGTTAGTAACCGACCCGGTTGGGTAACCGGTTGTGTAGTAACCGGTTAAAAAAAAGGACGTTGGTTTGCTACTGTAAAGGAGAACAGAGGGCCTGGACAATTATATATTGTAAGAGGTAACGTTCATATATTTTTTTGACTGTTATTTTTGGCATTTTGGCAACTTGTAACCTTCTTAAATTTAGTATAAATACCAATGTTGTATTTGGTTTAGTTACAACAATCAAAAATCTTAAAAACATTCATTAAACACTCACTAAAGCTCACAAAATGGCAACTCAAAGTACTTCAACTTCCGTCGGTGTTGGTTCTACAAATGAACCAACGATTGTTGAGGTCCTAGAAACAACCCGAAATAAGGAAATTTGGCAACATTACGATCTTTGAAAGATGTCGGATGGGAGTAAGAAGGGTCGTTGTAAACTTTGCGGTAAGTTAATAAGTTCCTCATCCAACTCGACGTTGAGGCAACATTACAAAAAAAGTATTGCCCCGTACTCAAAATTGTTCCGGATGCGGGTCAATCGTCTATGTCACAAGAGGGGGGTGTTTTTGCATATGAGGCGGATCGGGTTCGACAATAATTTGCAAGCTTTGTGATTCAAGAAGGTTTACCGTTCAACCACTTCGACAACCCGAGATTGACTAACGTCATTCGAAAATGTCTTCAACCACGATATACTCATGTAAGTCGTGCTACTCTTAGACGTGATGCACTTTAATAATGTGGAAAAAAGCTAAACTCGAACCTCATACATAAACTTTTGAAAATTTTTAATACAAGTTGAAACTTAACAAATCTTGTTGGGTTGCTCCTCATGGTTTGCCCGGTTCATACCTTTGTGTTACCGCGCATTGGGTTGATCCCGCAACTTGGCAAATGATAAAGCGTACGATTGATTTTGAAAACTTTGATTATCCTCACACAGGTGCGAATTTATTTCGTAAGTTACGAGATGTATTGAGAATGTTTAAATTGACAATAAAGATTTTTTTCCAATCTCATTTGAGCACGCTTCTAACATTACAAATGCCGCCAATAGACTAATATCTAAAATACAACCACATCATAGACGATAGTGTTTACACAACATAACCTTTGTTGTGGCAAGATGGACTAGCGATTCCCGAAATATTGTCAATAAAAACGCTTTTAAAACAATGTTGCAAGATGTGTTTCAATGGCCTAAAAGAAGATATAAAGATTATATGGCAATGTGTAGTGAAACCAAAACCCCCTTTTTAACACCTAATTGGGACGTTCATACAAGATGAAACTCCACTTATTTGATGTTTAAATGTGCTTTATGCCAAAAAATTCCGTTGAGTATTTTTCATGATGGGCTTGTTGATAAATACCCACAACAAATTGATCCATTTTCCGTCGAAAATTGGGAGATTATTCAAAAATTAACCGAATTACTCAAGGTTTTTAAAGAGGCAACAACTTTATTATCGGGTATTTATTATCCCACGAGTCATATGATACTCCATCAACATTTTGCAATGTGTTTTCGAAACTAGGCGAATTCGAATTTAGTGCTCACACATATGATCTATGGTTTATCGTTAAAGTAAAACTTAGAAAATATTTCAAAGAAATCCCACCGGTAATTACATGTGCCGCCGCATTGAACCCATGCTTTAACATTAGCGGGGTGAAACTATTTATCAAAAAGATTTCAATTGATTTGAATTTGTACGAAGAAGATGTTAACTTTGGAACAAAAGCACAAGCTTATTTTAATGAATGTTTCAAAAATCTATTTGATATTTATTTTAATAAATATGGTTTAAGAAATGTTTCAACGACTTCGGCTCCTTCATCATCGTCTATGAGTTCGAATACTAGCATATTCCATACGTTAAGACAAGAAAGTGTTAAACAGGCTAGGAGTGATCAAATCGGTACTAACGAATTTGGGAGATATACCGAAACCGATTGGATAAGCGCTATGGAACAAGAAGAATTTAACAACTTTGATATTTTGTCTTGGTAGAAAGGAAGACAAACCCAATTTCCCCTTCTATCGATCATGGCTCGCGATTTACTAAGCGTGCAAGCTTCTACGGTAGCTTCGGAATCCACTTTTTCTCTTAGTGGAAGGGTATTATCGATACGAAGAACAAGACTCGCGCCGGCATCTTTGGAGATGTGTATTTGCTTGAAAGATCAACTAGACGCACAAGAACGTATACAACACATTTCAAATCTTAAAGGCGATTGTTTAGATATCGAACAACAATTACACGAGGTCGAGGCGGAAGCGGGTTATGCAATAAATATTGCCGATGAAGACATCGTTCTAGAAGAACAAGATGGGTCTGGTTCCGGTTTCGGAGACTCCGAATAAGACCTCTATCAAATGTATTAGCTTTTCGATGAATAAATTGCTCAATGTATTAATTTTGTGTTTCAAGTAGTTTATGTTTGATGTGTTATGAATTTATTTAATAAAGTTGAAGTTTATTATGTATTAAATGTTTTGACAAAAAAAACCCGAGCACCTTACCTTAATTCTAACGGTGGCATGATACAAGTTAGATTTTTGACCATTTGGCTTCAAATTTGAGGGTTAAATGAAAACATTTAAGCCATGGCCCATTGTAAAACACCATGGCCCATTATAAAACGAATATACAAGTTATCATGATCAGTGACATCAATTTTGAGGCTTAAATGATAACATTTTGCTTGCTTAAACTCCAACCGGTTACTAACCGGGTTTTCCAATCATAACCGGTCCCAACCGGTTAGTACCGGTTAGGGTTTTTCGGGTTCAAAAGTCCAACCGGTTACTAACTGGTTATTGGTACTAACCGGGTTGACCGGGTTTGACCAAAAACCGGTTACTAACCGGTTACGGCAAAAAACCCGGTTTGTACACGGCTAAACCTAATCCCCACTCATCCTCCTTCTCGAGGGCCACACAGTTGGACTGAAATAATCCAACTAAAAGGCTAACTCTATTTTGACAACATGTGACATGCTCCATGCTCCATAGTATAGAGTTTAATAGTTAGATTTGGTAAACAATTGGCCCAAAAACGGGTGGGCCTAACGCCTAGGCTAAATAAAAAGTTATTAAAAAATCTTGTTTACACAAAGCCCCTCAAGTTTGTACTATTTACAATCTTTTTATATAACAAATTTTATTTATCAAATATTTAACAAATACGTAATGAATATTTAGATGAAAAATATAATGACATAAAGGCTTCCGGATTACGAACAAAATGAGCCAATATTGATATACTTCATATGTGTGGAAAGCTAGAAGGGGGGTTGAATAGTTTACCGCTTTTTGATTTAATGTTTATGTTTGTTTATAAAAACTTAGATTCGACTTTTTGAGAATTCAATACTTGCACAATATGAATAATATAAATAAGTAAGAACAAAT
>BQNB010100385.1:0-24711 GCA_026074375.1 Tanacetum coccineum
GAAGCGTCAATAGATGCCGGCATTTGAAGGCAACATGTGACGGGGAAAGAATGCGAAGGCATGGATTACACCCAAGGGGTTGGTTCATTCTTCTTATTTTATTACTTTTTGGTGGACTTTACCTTCTTTGTTCGAGGGCAGGGGAACTACATAGCCAGCAAATAAAGAACCAGTAACAGTTAACTACATATCTTTTCTAGAATATTAAACATTACATGAATAGAGATAGGAGGTATCAGATACTATTGTGATATTCTGAAACCTAAGAGCATCCGATTAATGATAAATGCAGAGAAAATCTTGTTTTTTTAACAACGAGAGAAAAAGCTTATAATCTTTTTGGACCATAATCTTTATGGCATAAAGGAAATCAGTAAATAGGTTTAGTAAATGAAGTACCCGCTGGCTCTTATGTGGAACATACTTAGTTGGGTTGAAAGCGTCATATTGCGAATTATATTTCTGTCCAAGATCATACCTTAGAACGTTGAATGCCTATAAACTAATCACATTCTAGCATCAAACAACTGATAATGAATTAGTAATACCAATTATACACATACCACAGACGGAAAATGGTAAAAGAAGGGAAATCCTACTATAATATCTATAATCCCATATCAGTTGTGAGTATTTGGTTACATCTCCCAACCACGATCCATGTGATGATTATATGATTAATGAGTTCTAACAATATTACACTGAACTTCTAAGTTCTGAGTTTGAAATCAATGTATAACCATAAAAATACAAATACTTGTTCAAATGGTCCAACACTTGTTTCAATCGGTGACTCTGCAAACAAAATTGAGTTACATAATAAATTATCTATCTATGAGTAGTCAAAACAGAGAATAGAGAATATATATTTCAATCATACTTTTTCATTATTCATCAATGACTTATTTGTATATTCTATGTGCATGTTATATAGATGCATTACATACATGTGTAGGATACATGCTAAGGCTTTGCATGAAAATTCCATGTATCCAAGTTATCTCTTTTGTTGGTATTGATCGGCAGCGGAACACCATTCAAAAGGGTTTTTATTAAATCGATTGACTTTTGTTAGGGTTTTGAGTTAGAGGGTTTTCTTGATCAAAAAGTCATGTATCTATGGATTTGGATGAATATCAAATCTAATTATGAAGTATATCTTGAAATATATTTTTGAAAATTAAAAGATATCGTATGAAAAAAATCAAAAGATATTAACATGGTATGAAGATATATAATTAGGGTTCGTATGATTTTAGAGCATATTATTATTGTTTTGGATAGTAGAACACAAATGTGTGGAATTGACTCATGGGGGGTTAAGCGCCTCGGGTTCAGTGTTATACTATATCTATCATCTATATATATATATAGGACACAAGTTCGCTACCTCACCAATAGCCAATATATTTATAAAAAATCCGAAAATTTATGCTAGAGGTCGTGTTCAATCGTCATCATTGGGTGGCATTCCATGTCATTTGCCACATTATTTATCCACTCCATAATTAGCCTCATATATATAATATTATATACTATATATAATATAATATATACTTATATAAAATATATATATAATATATATTATCTATAAATATATATCTAATATAATATATATTTATATATATCTATATATATATATAGTATAGAATATATATATATAATATGTAAGACTTACAAAACTCTAAACTCATCCTGCGAGTCCAAGCACAATTTAGTTAAGGTGGTTGAGAACGAATGAAGAATTTATGTATAATAGTGGTGAGCTAGAGTGAGGGGTCGCGTAGATAGATCTGCTATCTATAGAATTAGATTGCTGGGGTGGTTAACTATTAGATGTAGTGTGTGGCTGTGGGTGGGTTACGTGTGTGAAGCGGCTGTTTATTGTTATTTTATAGTGATGGGATGGGGGCCTAAATTGTAGAGGAAGGGGATATTCGCGCGAGCGATTACCGGTGTCTTGTATCGTGACTTGTGAGATACATGAGATGAGTCACGAGTGGGACTGATAGGAGTATTTCGAAACAACAGCAGTCGGAGTGTATGACTTATATAGTTCTCACATACTGGTATTAACTTAGAGGACAATATATCTTAGGCTTAATCTGGCTAGGTTATCATGATCTTATTATAGACGATAGGTCGATTCTTATATGAGACACAGCATGATGTTACTATCAGTATGCGTGTGTGATAGATTGTATATTACTGGTCTGACAGAGTAGATACAGATGATGACAAGGACGTAGGGCGTGTGTTATATATGAGTCTGAATGAACTTACAAGCGTATTAGTCTATATGCACACAACAACACTAGAATCTATTGTCGGCGGCTAGTGCAACATGTTTGTGTAGTGTAGATATTGTCTTCGACTACATATGTAAGAGCCCATCGTTCGCTCGCGTAGATCATCTACTCTTAAACATGCTCTGCACATCTCCACACTCTATATTGTGGCTCGCATGAGCAAATCATGTTCACTTGATATGACCTCTAAGATCTCTAGACACAGACTGTCTTCTGATTTAAGTTGGATCTAATTAAGGAGATACACACACACAAAAAATTTCTTATACAACAAAACATCGTAAGAGGAATTTTGGGTAATTTAATTTTAGTGTTTTAGTATATTTTGTGGGTTTATTTTTTTTTTAATATTTGTGTTTGATGAAGGTTATGAAGTGGGCTCATTCGAGCGCGTGTGATGTCTATATATATATCTCTACAGTCGATGAAGTGCGAGCGAAATCGAGCACACACACATTATGTGGGGTAAGGATAGGACATAGAATAAATAAACATCTCTAGGTTTTTTATAGCGCCGCGAGAGTGAGAGAGTCACACACACACACACACACACACAGAAAGCTGAGGAGTATTATGTGGTAGAATATTATGTAGGATATCTAAACTTGGGAGTGAAGTATATGGTGGTACACATGTGTGAGTGCGAGTGAGCGAGAGCGAAGATCGAGATAAGAATTATGTAGGTATATCCTCCTCTATCTAAATATGATATCATCAAAAGTCATAGAGAGAACCGATATCTGAATATAATATCTCTGTAGATAGAAAGATGTGTATGGTATTATGGAAGGGGGGGGGGAAGGAAGGAGGTTCTTATTTTTGAGAGCGAGTGAGTGGTATAAATATTTGGGATGGTTTTATTAATATAAGACACTTTCTCTATATCTATCACACACAGATGTTGGAGAGAACATCCAATTACTATATCTGAGCAGATGAGAAGAGAGAGTAGTTTGATTTCTACTAAAGCGTGATAGTCATGCGCGTTGTTTTAAGTGGGGGTATTGGTTTGGCATCTGTGTGTGTTTGTTGTATGTGAGAGAGAGTCTGTTTGTAGTTATTTTTATTATGGTAATTAGTGGTTAGAGTAGATGTATTATTTATTGATTGTAGTATGTTAGTTTGTAAGTATATTTATTGTGATAAAGTGGTTGTAGAATATGTTGGCGGAGTAGGGGGGTGGGAGGGTTTGTAGTTTGATTTAAATTTAGTGGTTTTGAATATGTGTGTGGATGTTTAAGGGGGTTATGGGGTTGATTTTTAGATGTTGTTTATTTGATGGTTTGTTTTTAATTTATGGGTGGAATGTTTAGTGGTTATGGGGGTAGGGGGGATGAGTGGGGAGTGGTAATTTGGTTGATTAGGGGTTAGGTAAATGATTTAATGGATTATTAATTGTTTTAAAATGTGTTGTGGGTGAAGTATTGGTGATGTAGGGGTTACCGCTGTGGGACATTTAGCAAACGAATACTGCAAAATGGAATTATATTTCATGACAATTCATCTGTGGCAATGAATTTAGCGGACGACAACTGTACGAATGTAACTTAAGTTATGTTTACATACAGAAAAAGGTAAGCATTACTAATACAATTTCGTTTTACATATAGCAGTTAACTGAGTTTGAGATGTTTCCGGTCCATCAAAGTCAGAAGTTTTTTTCTACAGCAGTAACCTTCTCCCAAAATTCTTGAAGCGTGCCTGTTATAAAAGAAATCAGGAACATATATATTAAACTGATTTGTTACTTAGAGGCTATATAAAAGAAAATGGTTTATTATTAATCATATATTTCGTATATAAGCTGAAACAAAAAGGGAATCAACATGCAATTCATAAAAAATCATTCGACATTCAACTATGATGCTCTAGGCACAACCACAACAGTGCGACCAGGAGAACATCTTCTAATTTGTCATAGATTAAAGGCATGTTCTTATAAAAAATTTGGATTTTTTGTGCAAATATGATCGAAACTTAAACTGCTTTGGCTTAGTCGTCAGTGAAGGTTTATGATTCGATTAAAATGAATACCTCATGGATAAGCTTCACTCCTGCATTTTTAAGTGAATCAGAAAGCTATATGGCTTTAGCAATCGTGACAGCATCATTGATAACCGTAAGTGATCCAGATTCAGAAAGAATAACATTTCGGCCTGTACAAACGCCATAATGTTTAGGAGTAAGATAATTAGTTTATGGTAAACATGCAATTTGTATAATTGCTTTTCTTCACGGCTCAAGAAATGTGCAAAAACTGTTAGCTTTTATAGACAATAATCAAGTTAATAAAATTATTCCTGTTTTATCAACTTTAGCATTGTTCCATACAACATAAGATCTTTTACATACAAACATGAATCTGATATGCCCCTAAAGCCTTAAATCCTATACTTAAAAAGTTATGTAGCAGCATATACATACAACATAAGATATTTTACCTACACACACTAATATGATATTGATGCGAAAATCCTATACTTAAAAGTTTAAATTACCTAATGTATAAATATATGAAATAATCAAACTTGAACTGCTTACTAAAAAGGTTTAGTTCATCTAATCAATGTAGTCACCCAAACATTCCAAGTGTTCATCTTGTATGAGAAAGCCCAAGAAAGGTGTTTTATATGCTTATTTGGTTTCTGCGTATGAATTAAATAAGCTCGTTTGTTCGTTTCAATACTCATCGATCCTGAATTCTATAAACTTTATTATTTCAAACAAATAAATGTTAACCTATAATCTATTATTTGAATACCTAAACACCTTATTGAGTTCCAATAAAACAAACTGCAGTACCAAGCATACTCGATGCGCTTATTTCGATAGATTCTCTGAATATGATATGTTTCATGATGTCAAATTAGATTAGTGATTGAGGTTTACCGTAAAGTAAATATAGAGGTTTCGTAAAGATACAAATTGGTCAATATCATCCATATATTTTACAAATTCAGTCCAAAAATAGTCCAAACAACATCTATTCATGTGTGTCACAGTTGTAAAACATTCAAACTGCCACAAAAGTCCAAATCAGTCTCAAACATAATACTGTATTTCACATGCTTAACAGTCCAAAACAGTTGAAACTACTATATTGTCTTTAACTCTTATTTTCAAACGTGGTATTTGAAAACGGTTACAGAAATTTCAGTTTGGTTTTGGTAAAGGATTTTTTGTAACTTACGTAATGCGTGGTTACGGTATCATAAACGTTATACCGAAAGGCAAAGAAAGTGGTTTTGAATAATCAAGGTTATCGTATATGTTTTACGGTTTCATAAGCAGGTTACGTGTGAGGTTTCGGAAACCGTTTTTGACAAGGTTACGTATGAAGGTTTCAAATATAGAGGTTTCGTAAGTTGGTTTCGTAAGGAGCTTTCATAAGATAGGTTTCGTACGAAAGGTTACATAAAAAGGTCTCGTATGGAGCTTGCGTATAATGGTTATGTACAGAGGTTACGTAGCAGGTTTCATATATGGTTTTGGAAATGAAAAGAAAGCACAGTGAGTAAAACATGTGACAACATCAACCGAGTCAACTCGGTTATAAGTTAACCCAGTTGTGTTTAACTCACCAGCAAAACAGTAAACCACAACGTAACTATATCAACAAAACCAACTATCTAACTTCCATCCTCATCACAATTTTTAACTCGCCTCTAACTGCTAAGAACACTCAAAATAGACATGACTCGACAGAAAAAAACAAATCACAATCTCAGTTGAACCTGCTCGTGTTTCTTTCAAAAGATATGACCTTTACAGATCAAAAACACATGGGAACAATCATCATTGATTTTTACAAAGCTTCATCCTTCAATATTCGAAAACCAAAAAAAGACTTGTAACAAAATCTATTACAGTCAATCTTTATTTCGATACATAAGACAAAAACAAAACCGTAACATACAACCTACCTGAGACCCTGATAGGATCTTGAAGTTTTCACTTGATGCTTGATAAGGGTGGTTGTTATGAGATTGAGAAACTATAAGAGTGTCGTTTGATTTGAAAGGTGTCGACTAAGAAGATTGAAGCTATGGTGGCTAAGTTTAGTTTGAAGATTGAGAGATAAGATGGAGTAGCACTTATGGCTGCGTGTGAATATGAGTAGGGTTATGTGTTGCCCTATCTGTTAAATATCAATAAAATGTGAACTGGGCTCTAAACAAATGCAATGGGCCGAATGATTGAGTGTTCAAAGTTGGGCTGGTATGTGTTGTGTTCATGGACTGGGCCAGCCGAATATTGCTTAGTGTGTATGAAAATTTGAAAAGAGTTATGGGCTGATAAGAATTTGATGTCACATATATAAAAACATCACGTCTCGCTTAAAAGATCCTTATTGAAGATTCATGAAAAATGCTAAAAAGGCTATTCTCAGGATTTAACCGCAAGAAATGGCTACAGGGTTGATTCATTATTCCTTATTCGGGATTGTCGTAGTATTTCATGGGGATGTGTACTTTTCTCACATTCGGTTCTTTCTACCTCTTCAACGAAGATGACTTGTTCGAGCATATATGGATTGTGACGAAGACTTGAATATCTAGTTACTTTTGTGATTCTTTATCTCTTTACCCACAAAGTAGCTATCACTTTAAGGAGTTACGTTGTAGTACTCAGTATCTCACGTAGTTGAGGATATTCCAATAGATTCTTCTTCCAACAGATTGTACAAGCTTAAGTCACAACTCTGGGTGATGTTGCTTCAGTATCGGGTTTGTCATATAGAGTTTTCTCCATCAGTGGTTATTACAAAGAGCCGACAGAATGCAAAGTTGGAATTGAAATAGTCAGAGAAGAGATAAATAGAGGTTCCTTATCGACAGTTGATTCTTATGCTTAACCGAATTTATGATACTTCACACATGGTTGTTCTATCGAATATTCGGGTGTACACAGATTATGATTTTTTGATGGTCATCGAATGCAATCAGTGAGAAGAAAAAGAAATATTCGATACATTGCATTAAAACAACATGAACTTGAATATATATCTATATATAAGTGTAAAACATTCTCATAATACAATGTAGTGCAAGCTTCACAGTGTGCTATATATATCTAGCAGACATTGTTTGAATTAACATGCTATTTGATCCATTGGCAGTTGATCATCTTGTTTGTAAAGCGGGAATCAGACCAGTTTATTCCATAAACATTGAAGTCACTAAATATACATCCGTTATGGTATGATCTTCTACATTGTATAAACATCTAAAAAATGTCTGTTTATTTCTCGGAGTTTGCTAAGATCAAACCTATTTTAGTTTTTAACTTCATTGCGTGTTTACTTCGGGTCGTTAATATACAGACTTGAAACCCTATAAAAGTAACATGTAATAGTTAAAAGCTAGTTAGTAACGAACCTTTTCTCGAAGGATGGCTTTGGTCTTTTACATTATGGACTTAGCTGAGGCACCTATGTTTGCCGTTGTCCTCTTGATAGAAATTGAGCAACAAAATTTTAGTTTGCTTTAGCAATAACTTTGATTTTGCTATGGTTATATATACAGACTTGAAAAACTATGAAAGTAACATATTGATAATGGAAAGCTAATTAGTAACGAACCCTTTTTGGAGGGTGGCTTTGGTCTTTTCCATCCCAGACTTAGCTGGGCCACCTACGTTTGTCGCTGTCTCCTTGATGGAAGTTGCCGTAATTTTCATTGAACTTTGTAAACACGAAAAATCAGATCATTTCACTTAATTTTTTAGGAAAAGAAGAATTTTGCAATTGGTGCATAACATATCATTATACAATGTGTCAAGTCAAAAGTTGCAATTTCTAGAGATGGAAGGACAAATTTTTTATTTTAACATACAAAGAAATCATACCAAACCAATAGATAGGGCATGTTGCTTGGACTTAAGAACTGAGATGTGACCTATCCACACATAAATTTAAGAAAAAAAATTGAATACTAACACGTCTTCAGTAGTTAAATCATCTCGAGTAAAACCGAATCTCTTTAACCTAAAAATTGGATGATAATACAACTAGGGGTGTTCGCGGGGCGGTTCGATTCGATTCGGTTAGTTGGAAGATTTAAACTATCCGTTGCGGGGCGGATAATTAATTTTACTATCCGAAATCGAACCATACTAGGCGGGTAACCGGACATGCGGGTACCCGAAGTGAGCGGTTACCCGCGGTTCGGTTCACGGTTAACCATTTTTTATGTTTAATCGAGTTTAACCGTATAAAAAATAACATGGTCTAAAGCATTAAATGTCATTCTAGTAAAATCAAATGACATTGAGTAGATAAAACTCATATAAATTTAGTTCGTTACAATAATTGCATTTAAATATTCGTACATAACATATTAACAAATAATACTTATTCGTCCTTTATAAATTACGATCCCATTCATGAATTTTCACACATATATTTTCACAATGTTTACATTAGGAGCTAAAAAGTCGTTATGGAATAACATTAGTGCAATAATATGGTTAATACTTGTACAATTGTATGAATATTAGTTAGAAAACAATCATGTATAATATGCACGGTTCGGTTCGGTTAACCGCGGATATCTAAAAGTAAAAACCGAAACCGAACCGTGATAAGCGGGTTTTTTCGGTTTCGGTTTTTTTCGGTTTCGGTTTTTTCGGTTTCGGGTTTTTTCGGTTTCGGATTAAGCGGTTCGGCTCGGTTCGTCGGTTTCTCGGTTTTTTTGAACACCCCTAAATACAACAGATTGTTAAATCTAAACTTAATGTGTAAAAAAAGCATCTATAAATAAGTTCGCATGAGTGTAATAAAAAATTGTACCTTGAGATCACTTGATTGAGAACTGACATCTGGCATAAAAAAAATAAGCCACCATTAAACCATTTAAAAGCTTCTAACTTCTAAACCCAAGGAGAATAACATTGCAAGATGTTCTGTAATATATATTTTCTTATTTTCGGTATATGTACAAACAAATAAATGTGGGTCTTCAACGAATCTATTTATCTCTTTCTCCTTTGGATATTCAGTCTTTCCACCGAGTGCATCCCAAAAAACATCTGGTTCACTACCTTCTCTAACCAATATAGGTTGCCATGTTGGCTATAAATAATATGAGATAGTTACCAATAAGTATTGAGTACAAAGAATTTTGATAGCTAGAAGCTGAGATGTGTACCAACATTTATCAAACCTAACATTCCGTATAGAAGATCATGAGTGAAAGGTTTTCTAGCCAAGTGAAGATAGATCCTTGAGCCTTAAGAATGTAGCATGACGAGGAATTCAAAGATCAAGAAACCTGCAATCAAATTTATATATGACAACTTAGAAGTGGGTAGATCATAATTATATATAATATTAAGTCATATGTAAAGTATATACTTATGGATGAACAATTATTGAGATAAACGTCAATTACCATCCGAACAACCACTTCAAGAAAAGTACACCAATGTTTCTAGATCATAGTCTATTATTTGTGATGATTTACATATCAAGTAACACGTATACAGATTGTCAAATGGTTACTATCTCTTCATAACAACCTGTTTTTAGTTTATAATTGGGTTGTTTAGAATCATATTTAGCTCTCTGATTCTGCTATATTATGAAACATGACTTTACTCCATTATGAGCGCAACCACAATCCTTCACAAATACACATACACAATCCAGAGAATTAAGAGTCCCTGTAATAGCTTTAAGGATGTAAACCCTGAACTGACACAGAGTACGCGAATTATATGATCATTAATAATATGAAGGCAATTTAGGTTACATCGTGTATTCATTCATATTTACTGTATCATTGATAAAACTTCTAGATATTAAATAGTAGAGGTTTCCGCCTACTCTTGATATAACACAAAAATGTTTCTACTATGTTATTTTTGGATTAATCCAAGGTAACATACTCTTAATCAAGGTAAGAAATCGATCTAGGCTTGGGAACAACAAGTGGAAACAAGCCCATGCTTTAATACACTTAGATCTAGAAGAAATGAGCTATGAATCTACAAAATAGTGGTTCCTACGCAAAGCTACCGCTAACTCAAATTAGGGGAGTAATGAAAGTGGGCTATAAGGATAAACAGCAGTACTTTCATATCCAAGACTATGCACATTGAGAAGTGAAAGAAAATGTGATTCATGGTCCCAAATAACTCAAACAACTGAGAAGAAAAGGATATCAACATCAAAGATGTCTACACCTGCAACTGCAAAGTAGAAGATAAAGAAAAAGAAAGGATGTCAAGCAAGAGGGGATATGTTGCCCCCCCCATCCAGGCACTTCCACATGAACATCGATAACATTCAGTCCAATAACCAGATGTAAATCTATGTTTGCTGCCATTGAAACAAGATTTGGAGGTAATGCAGCTACCAAGAAAACTCAGAAAACTCTCTTGAAGTAACAGTATGAGAATTTCATGCAATACATGTGCAAGGACTCCTGACTCTATTTTCAATATGGCATCAGAAGATAGTCCATAGGCTTGCTATCTTGGTGTGATCATTGCCCAAGAAAGATTTAAACTTAAATTTTTAAGCACTTACACCACCTGAGTGGAATACTCATGTATTTTTTGGATGAATAAGCCTGAGATTAGACTATTAGAATAGATGATTTATAGAAAATTCAAAAATGTTGAACAAAAGATAAAAAAGACAGATGGTAACATCGTGGTGGTCAAAACTTGGCTTTCATGACTGCACCAAGCTCTAGCAGTATCAATGATCTAACACTGCATTATTATACAATTAGTAACTGTACCCTAGTGTAAAACTGCCATTCTACAAGTTTCGCACTGCAAGTGTAGTATAAACTGTGTATGCACACGTTGAAAATCTAAATGGTTCCTACATGGTCGCCTACATCAGGACTTAGGAAGCAAATTCATGAAGATAAGTATTGGAAGCATTGGATCTGAATGGCAAATCTCGCTTTGCTAAGTTGTAGAGTAAATGAAGTAACTATCAGGAAGACAGGCACGAAGAATTTTCATTAATGTATTGCTGGATATGCATAAATCTAAGTTGAGTGTTACGAACTATCATAAGTTAGGACACTTTGCAGGGAGTGCAGAGCAATCAATGAAGCAAGGAAGATTCATTCAGAATCAAGAAAGCACCAGAAGACAAGGAAACAAAGAAGATACACCAAGGCAATGTTAGGCTATTGATGGTCGTAGGTTTGATGGAGTGAGCATGGTTAAAAAGAACAAGTACAGCAAAACATGGGCTCTAATGGCATTATCAAACTCAAGGTTTCAACTGATAGAACTTGTTCTCAAACTTTCTAAATAACTATGAAACTCTTAAGAACAATGATTATGATCTCTTGCTAAACAACTTCAAACAAAATTTGAGTCGAGCTACTTATAAAAGAGGACTAGATACTATTAAGCCCAACTTGTTCACAAATATTGTAAAATGAGGGTTCAGTTGTTAGTGAAGAATTTGTTTGTCCTTAAAAGAGAAGTAGGAATCAAACAATATGAATTAATACACTTAAAGCAGAGTTTGAAAAACTTAAGCAAGAAAAGGATGCCATTGATTTTAAATTGAGAAATTTGATAAGGCCTCAAAATAACTTATGGATCAATTGTTTTTAGAATCAATAACCTGACAAGATAAAAATGGTTATTGGATATAGTGCATTTCCTCTCAGCCACATCCTTTAATCAACAAACTAGATTTGTCTTATTCCTGTCCTGAGAATCTCAAAGATGCCTGAATTCAAAGGCATGGTCCAGAAAAAGTAAGAAAAGAGTCCGAAATTTGATAAGGAATCATATAATTCTAAAGGAGAATTCTATAAGTCCCTTTTGGTAAAGAACTAAAAATCATAATCAAAAGTAGCTTTTGTTATAGGCTATAGGTCTAACACTAAAAAGAGTTAGTGAAAGAGAACCTAAGGAAAGTTAGAGAGAATAATGATGCTCCGATTAAAAAAGGAATAGGTGTCAGATGATGAGGAACAAGATGAGTCAATAACTAAGCCTTAAAGAAAAACTGTTACTCCTAATAGCGCTAAAATAAAAACCAGTTAAAAGTCAGTTAGGTTATGCATAGATGTATAGCTCACAAAGGCTAGAGAAGATCAAATGAAATGGAATTGGTCATAAATCCAAATCAACTAGTTGTATTGAATTTGCTAATATAAAACTATAGGCTTGATTTAATAGTGGAGCAATAATCATGTGCAAAGAAATTGTACTTACCAACAAAGAAAAAGTGGTAAGCGGGAACAATTACAACATGGGTGGTTAATTACAATTATCCAAGACCTCACACATATAACGCCATAAAAATTTTGACCTCCAAGAGAATTATGCTGAGTACTGCCTCAAAACCTCTTAGTATTGCTAATCAGTTTTATACTGCTCACCCAAAACCAACAGTGCATTGGTGCTAGACCAAAAACTCATTAGATCAAACAGCACAAGACGAACAGTCCAATGCCTTTTAAAGAACCAACATTAACTACCAGGCATTATAAATCATAAGGTTAATACTAATTAGCCAAGAATAGTTAATACTGCCTAGGTCTATACAGATAACCTGTATTACAGTAAGGCCTAAGTAATTAATACTGAGAAATGCAAATAGAACATATATAATGCTGCCAGTGAAAATGGGTTCAATGTTGTTAAGCCCTCAGCATGTTGGGTTTAAAGACCTATCAAACCCAATAGTGCATCAATCACTTTAAACAGATATAACTACATTTATGTACGGCCATATCCAATTTAGTAAATGGCTCGGGTCCAAAAGAAATCTAATTCTTTATTCTTTTGTGCAGGGCAAGCACAACATGATAAAGGATTTGGTTGACAGAAGGAGCTTAAAGGCACATGACTATTAACATAGCTTAATCTCATCAAATTTTTTTAAGCCGTTTGATTGGAGGCTATGTGATTTGAGGGGTGCATATGGTTAAATATTACAGGTATAAAAGTACTCTCAACTGCTAATCTTGATTTAAATTATACTATTAGTCAAAGAGTTAAAATTCAATCTTTTTAGTGCCTCACAATGTGTGACAAAAGAACTATGTCCCATTTACAGATACCGAATGTCTTGTCTTGTCTTTAAATTTAAGTTGCCTGATGAAAATCAGATACATCTTAAAGATTCCAGATAAAAGATAATATTGAACAGTTTTTTGATAGAAGAACGATTGTACCTAAAGAAAGTTTAATCTTTGAGTCTTGTTGCAAAGTCTACATTAGATGAATCTATACTTTTGCATAGAAGACTTGGTCATATAAAATTTAAAAACATAAATAAGCTTGTCAAGGATAATCAAGTAAGAGACATGCTTAAAAAACTGTTTTAAAAATACCAAACCTGAGTGTTGCGCCTATGTCTTAAAAGGGAAGCAACACTGAGCTTTTTTTGTAGTCCAAAGTTTCTGAATCTTATTACTAAGCTTTGTTATGCTACAAATGATTTGTTTGGGTCAACCATTGTGAGCAAAGCTTGAGTGCATAAAATTATTGCTTAGTAGTCACTGATGATTATAGTAGATTTACATGGGTTTTCTTTTAACAACTAAGGATGAAACCAGTGAGATCCTTAAGACCTTTATCAAAGAACTAGAAAACCTAGTGGATAAAAATGTAAAAATAATCAGATGTGATAATGGAACATATTTGTAAGAACCAAGTTAATGGAACCAGTATAACCAGATAAAGTATTAATAGAGAATGATTTAATTTATATAGTGAAGCTAGGACACCGAACAAAATGGTGTTGCTGAGAGGAGGAATAGGACACTCATTGAGGCTGCTAGAATAATGTTAGCTTACTCTAAGTTACCTACCACATTTTGGGCAAAAGCAGTTTCTACTGCTTGTTATGTACAAAATAATGATTAAGTAGTTAAGGCCTCATACATAGACACCGTATAACATTGTTAGTGGTTAAACACAGCCTCTAAGTTTATGGACCATCTTGGGTTTCAGTTTACTATCTTAATACTTACTGCTGTAATATTTTTATACTTAAGACTATTTTGTTAAACCAATTAGTTAAGGTTAATGTTGTTAAGAAGAAAATGGTTTGGAATTTGTATCTTTGGTTGTGAACTAACATTTGCAGGTAAAACATGTTGAATACAAGATGTTGAATGCTTCACCTTTTTGAAGATAGATAATGGTCTTGGTTCACAGAGTTTAACTTTTATTCATGGGTTATGCATAAATTTGGATCCTCATGAATTCCCACATGTCTATCTAGTCTTTTCTAGTGTGCTTGTGATGAATAGAGGCATGTTGTTGCATAATTATTGAAGATAAAGTTAATGTTGTTTGACTTCAGTTAATACTGCTAGGCAGTGAATTACTACTGTCAGGCACATGTTAATGCTGTTAAGAGGACATGGGCACCAAAGTTGCAACAGTTTTCCAATTCTTATCACTTGAGGCATTATTTAAGGGGAGGTTCCTTATTTCTACAACCAACAAGCATGGATGAAAGGATGTGTTAAATCATAAGTATGTTCAAAAGGGATTAAAACACATCTAGGCATATCACAAGAGGTCGAGACACCAAGATACCTCAGTCTAGTGGCCCCCCTGACAAAGGTTGGTGATGAGGCTGTCCATAAGGAGTTGGGTGACAGAATGGAAAGGGCTACCACTACTACTTCTAGCTTAGAAGCAGAGCAGGACAGTGGTAACATCAAATAAGACCCAATCCATGGCAACACTTAATGAATAAACTCCTTAGGGAATTAATTCAAGTAGTGGTCCCAGTGCTAAGATACCAAATTGGGGATGTAATGCTCAAACTAGGTTGAGATTACATCTATACAATCTATTGATCACCTCTCTCAAGATGTTACACATCAAGAAGTGGGGATTACAATATGGAAACACAATGAAATAGATGAAATATTGTACACAACTAGCAATGTAACATAGAAAATTATCTTGTGAGCAAAAGAAATGAGAGTATTTTGTGAAGCTTAAAAAGCAGAAAGAGAGATATGTGCATGAAAAATAGAAATAGTGATTATGAGATCAAAAAGAAATAGACAGAAGAATTTGAGCATAAAACAGAAAAAGAGTAAGATGAATCAAATTTGATGATGAAAGTTACTATAGAATGAAAATTGAATGATTACTGGTGTATTCCTGTAATGCTGCTCAGTTTCAACTTAATGCTAGCTAAGCTTAGTAATGCTGTTAGGGTTATAAATTATACGGTCCGTGATTGGTTATCTTCTGTTAACGGCTAGTAAATACGCTAGTTAAGTTCTGCTGTTAGGGTGATCCTAAAAAAACTTTGATTAAGGGTTTTTCATTACTTCTTTAATTCATATCCACTTATCAAACACCCTCTAACCATAAACCCAATTTAAATTTTCATACTTTGATCATCGAGTTCAGCATTAAGACAACCATAAGTTTGCTGAAACACACAAAGTGGTTTCGTATCTGGAAAAACCCAAAGAAAGGATGGGTTTTTAAGATAATTGATATCTTGAAGGCAAGTATCTGTTTTCATATGCGTTAACAGTCAATCCGTATAAACACATCTTGCTTGAACAAATTTTTGGCAACGCCAAGTACAATATTAATAAGTGCGACAGATACAAAGCCCTAGTTAAGAAGAAGAAGGTTATTGTTATGGATCAAGCATTAGGAAGATCTGGTCCTGGATGATGCAGAAAGGTACTGATTGTCTTCCAACTGCTACTACTTTGAAGAATTGGCGCATATAGTATGAAAACCATATCAAAAGCATACTTTTTAAAAAGCCTTTTTCTCTCCATAGTATAAGGTATTCATTCATACTATTACCACAATGCGTAATTGCTAAATCCGACACATGGAATGAGTTTAGTAGTTTTTAAGCTTCGTTGAATCACACTTGACAACTAATCAGAAGTTCAATCTATCTAAATATATCTTTGATGCAATGGTGAAACACTTGGATGGAGGAGTCAAATTTTTGTTGTATCCACGTTTTCTCTAAGTTTTCATTAATCAACAGTTGGGTAATATGTCAACACACAAGAAGATTTTTGTTAATCCCTTTCACACAAATAAAGTGTTTCAATATGAAAGGCATGAAAGGAATATCTTTGGTAGGAATAACACCATTAATTGGATACCATGATAGTTCAACCTTTTGAAGAAATAGGTGAGGATTCAGATAATCAAATTGATTCCCCGCCAATACCCATATAATCAACCATCTCATCTTCCCAAACCCAAAAGGACAAACATCTAAGAAGGTTCAGAGACAAGGAGGCCAGAGGTTCCTCACGATGAGGCAGAGCATGATGATAGTGTACAACACTTCCAATGATCCACAGCTAGTGTGAGGCTAGCGTGCAAACTAACTGATTTGATGATTTATGTACTCATATTGCAAACACATGATCTTGAATTAAAAAAAGCAAAGGAATGCTCAAGCTAAGAGATTGATGCTTTGAAGAAGAGGATCCAGAGGTTAGAAAGAAGGAAAATATATAAACCGACAGGATAGAAAAACTCAATAAAGTTGTATGTCTAGGAGGAGTGTTGAGTCCTCTACAGATCAAGAGATTTGTGTGTATCCTGAAGATTCATCCAAACAGGGGAGGAGTATGATAATATGGATGCTGAGTTGAAGTTTCGATGGTTTTGATGAACTCAAAAAGATAAAATGATGACTTGAAATTGTGATACTGGAGTTATGATGAGTTGAGATGCCTGTTGGAACTAAGGTTGAGTGGGAAAGATGAATAAGTACTAAGAAGCTGATATATACTACTGTGAAGTAGTTACTACAGTGGGTGAAGAAATAGTGATGTTCCAACACATGAGGAAATCACATTAGCTCAGACACTTATACAGATAAAAGTCAGCTAAGTCTCAAAGTTGTTTACTATAAGCCAGCTACCACAACAACAATAAATAGCAAGACCCAAGAATAAATGGTGTTTGTTCATAAGCCAAGTGATTTAGAGTCCTACAAGAGATAAAACCCTTCAAGTTCTAAAGAAAAAGGAACGATATATTAGGCTATAGAAAAAACATAAAAAAGCCTGAAAGATCCTTTGAAGAGAAAAGATCAAATTGCTCATGATGAACGAAATTTCAAGAGATACTTCAACCTAAAATTGAGATGCTTAATTATTAGAAGAGCAAAAGCTGCAAGGAAACTAGATGAAGAAGCCAACATAGCATGATTGAGTACATGGGAAAAACACAACTATGATGAGGCTGATAACTGCCGGCTGAGGACTCCAATCAAAGGAAGAGAGAATTGGACAGATGAGGAAAAATGCAAAACTGTTTATGGAACAATGAAGAAAAAGAAAAATCCTATTGCTGCACTTAGAAGCACAAGTAAAGAAGAAACAGACCTCCTACCAAAGCACAAAAGAGAACTCAAATTTCACTTAAACTTCAGCACATGTGGATATACTACAAACCAACTAAAAGGAAAGAGATTTATGAAATTCAAAGTTGTTTGATAAGGAAATGAAGAGAGTAAATACCTTTGTAGCTATGGGTTCTGATGTAAAGAAAAACAAAGAAAAGAAAGAAGAAGGTAGAGAGGAAACAACTAAAGGTGGCAGAAAGAAGATGCTTAGAAGAAAAAGAGCAGAGAAAGAATCCTCAAAGAAACTAAAAGTAGAGGAAGAAAAAGAGTCAGAGGAAGTTGAATAAGTGATGAAGATGAGCTAAAGAAGCTTTTTGTAATTACACAGATGAAGATATAGCAATTGATGTCTAACCACTTGCTACCAAATTGCCAGTGTATTATTGATTATAAGCTTCAAAGAGGGAGTTATAGTACACTATGAATTGATAAGAGCAGATTACAAGATCTAAAGAGATACTCTTCAATATAATGATGCTATAAGAGAATAGATAAAAAGACCTGGAAGCTTTTGGAGGATAGTGAAGGCAAATATGGTGATACAAGGCCCTGAAGATGAATTTGAAAGAGTGTTGTAGAAGAGTTGAGAGTTTTGCTTGAGACCAGACATAAAAGAATGTATGGAGAATTTTGCAAGGATCAGGAGACTACTGGAATTTGATTGACATCTGGCGTTCACTTTTAAATTTGATAATCCTCACAATTATTTTGGTTGAAAGGAAGAAACCCCTTACACCAATTACCAACAACCAAAAGCACAACAAGAAACATTCAAATTGATCAGTCAAAAGAGATTTTTTATCAATTGCTGCAGCATAAGGTAAAACAACAAAAATGAAATGAAAGGTTTGAATGCATCTTCCTGAATTGATGAAGAACTTATAAAGAGAAACTTAAAGATCAAAAGATGCACATCAAGTTTAAAAAGAGATTGTTGTCTTAAAAGTCTTCATGATTTCTTAGAATTACTGCTGCTCAGGTACATAATGGAAATATGCTAACAGTAGTATACTGTGTCGTATAAGGTACTACTGCAATTACTACTGTAAGAATAGTTTAGTACTCGATAGCAAAAAAGTTTACTGCTGTTATTTAAGTATAAGACTACTCCGTATTGAAGCTAAAATATAAAAATAATAAAAAAGCTAAGTAGTTAGTGCGTTATTAGTAAAAAGTTAAACTCTAGTACAGGCGACTACTTTAGTAATATAAGTACCCTAGTACCTAATAAATTACTTTTTTTATTGAACAACAATATATAAATAAACCACAAGCAAGAAGCTAAAATTACAAAGTGACAAGGTAATGGATTTTTAAGCCAATCGTACCTAACTAAACGAGTTCTTTACATCTATTACGACACCAATAAAAGACCGAGACACAATACCTCAAAAATCATCGCCTATTGAGAGAAACCGCTTTCAATATATTACTTGTTCCTATATTGCCAAACATCACCTAATATTACGAAAAAAACACCTTTGAAGCCTGCTTATAATTAGAAATAAGCTAAGATTCACAAGCCATTTAACCAATCTTCATATGAGTCGGCTCTATGTAAGTAATATCCCACCATCGTGTTATCTTTCGGATAATATCTCTAACCATATTACACTTTAAAAAAAATGGCTAACGCTCACCTCATTGTCACAAATAGAACACGAAATAGATTCTATAACCATACCTCTACGAGAAATGTTGAAAACGCGTCGGAAAAGAACAAACTTAACTATCACACGACATGAACATTCACGCTTAATAGGGACAAGTTATCCACCGTATCTTTGTAGTTACGTCCGACAACCATTTAATCATCTAGCATCTTTCAAACAGAAGCAACAGAAAAAGATCACCCGAGTTCCTCGCAAAGACCAGTTCAATGATCTGACACAGGAACAAGGTTTACGTCTTGGACCTGAACCAATAAAGCTTCGTACTGCTCCTGTTCGATACCACCCCTGGGTTTTCGACGAAAAGAAAAGTCCAAACTGGATTGAGTCAACTTTGTGCCAACCTTCGCAAACTTACATGACACTAGAGCATAGAAAACGAGGATATAGATCTTTTAAGAACAATATGACCAATGCCCAAATGTCTTCCAAAAAGCAGTATTTATCCCCTTTACCAGTTTCCCATTTGCATACAGTTTAAGAAGATTAATACCTTGAATCGTCATTTAAGGAACATTGATTTCATGCCACTATGTCCATCCAATACACGGGAAAGTAGACTACACATGCTTCCCCACTTTCCCCATCCTCTCCATGTGCACGCCTTGATACCCCTCGAGCATAAAGATGTAATTGAGTACAAGAACCTCCACACCCAATAGAACATAAGACCTCTATTCAATGCATACAAACTTGAACCACAAGACCACCTATCTCTTTGAAGCCAACACAAATTATCATTTAACCCAAGACTTTTCTCTTGCTATTTGGGACCATGACCATTAAAAAAATGGACTAGCGATGGATTCCAAACCTGTGAAAAGAACACTCAAAGTGACTCTAAACATAGACATGTGATATATAAGCATCGATCCTAAGACGATATAAGGAGATTAACCTTCCTCTAATTGAAAGCGTCTCATTTTCCACTTGGAAAAGGCGAGCAAATACTCGATCTACTACCTCATTCCAAGCTGAATCTAATCAAAGAACCACCCTCTTCGAACCTAAGGTAGGAGAATGGCTGTTTAAGAATAAAGGCATCCTATGTTTGTGCGGCAGCTTGCTTAACTTTTTCATCATCCACAAGAACCCCCATTAGTTTACTTTTGTTCATGTTAATATGCAAACCTGACGCATGAAAAAAGCATTCCAGAACCTGAACTAGAGTATTAATGTTGTCATCGCACCATTGTCCCACAAAAACACATCATCCGCGTAAACATATGGGAAAGCACAACGAAAGAACTTAACTTATGCCTTTAAACATACGAGCATCCACCACTCTTTGAAACGATAAAAGCAAACTAACCATTATTAATATGAACGAAGAAAGAGATAACTGATCACCTGTTTTAAGCCATGTGAAATTGAAACTCCTGCCTTAGACACCGTATAATAATTATCGAACCTCTCGAAGATCAAAGACAACACTAATCCAGGAGCACCACTTACACCAACCCAAACTTTATTTCAAAACTTCATCAAAAACTCCCATCGAACCGGAGTCACAAGCCTTCTCAAAATCAACTTTAAAAAATTAAAGATTTTGTCTTCTTCGACTTACACCATTAAAGCACTTCCATTTAAGAAAAACGGGCCGTCTAAAATTTTTTCTAACCACAATGAAGGCAGATACACATCGTTAACAGATATCACCCAAAACAACTACAGCCATTCTCCAATATATTTTTGCAATAATTTTATACAAGCATCCATTATACTATTGGTCCTAAATCCTTTTACCACGTTTACATCAGGATTTAGGATCAAGGCAATGAAAGACGAGTTACATCCTTTAGGGATATGTCCCCAATAAGTGAAAAAAATGATTTAACGCATCGAACACGTCATTTTCAATCAACCTCCAGAAGTCGATGAATATAAACCAAATGTTGAAACCGTACTGGACCAGGGCTTTTATCATTCCCACAATCCCAAACCTCCCTCTTTACTTCAGATCTTTTAACACTTGAGTGTTCCAGCACAACCTGTTGATCCAAGATAAAATTTTCGAAAAGTTCATAAACAAAGAAGCTCGATTACACAGGTTTGTCAACATCTGTAACAAAAATGGAATGAGGAATCATTTTTTTCACCCTTTGCGGTTATCAACCCATGTGCCATCAACCATAATCCCACGAAATTGTTTAAGGTTGACTCCGTGTTTTTTATTCAACACAACCGTGATAAAAAACTCGAATTCACATCTCCATCTATGGACCATTTAATCTTCGCTTTTTGAGCCCGTCCATGAATGGAGATTAATTCTATATCTTGAATGGATATCAAGACATCCATTCTTAATTTAACAACCTCATCGTTGCCTCCACCATTAATCAATTAATATCATCCACTGCCTTAGATCATCTTTTGAGTTTTTGCTGTTTATGTTTTTAGAACTTTCATATTACCTTTATTCAATCTCGAATCTTATGTTTAGATTTCAATTCTTCCTCAGTTATCCATCGTAAAAATTAATCGACCACAGTAGCATCATATCCATGCATCTACAACCAATTTATTAAATCCTTCCATTTCAAACCAAGAAAAGTGAAAAAATTCAAATGAGTTCGACCCATATACAAAGTAAAGACTCAGAAGCAAAATAAGCCCGATTATCTGATAAGTACCTCGAGAGAGGTTACTGTAGAGTTTCGGGCAAGTAAATCATTAGATTCACAGAATGGGAACCGATCAAGTTTGCTCATCTTTGTAGCAGATTTATGACACCACGTAAAAGAACAACCACCTAAAGGAATCTCCTCCAAGCCCGCATTGACGATAAACGAATTGAACACATTTGCACCTTGAACATTAAAATTCAACCCAAATCTTTTAGATTTACATCTCACCTTATTAAAATCCCCCATTATAATCACCTCGCCTTTCTAATTATTAATCACATGAGTCAAATATCCCACATCAACTTTTTTTCATTAATTCTTGAAGAGCATATACGAAACAATGAGAAGGTCACAGACTATATACTACTTGCTTATGTTATATAGTGCTGCTGGTGGAAAGATTATGACTGTTTGAAGACTTTCTACTGTCAAGAGGATAAAGACGCGTTAAAGAGATAAAGATTATTTGGAGAACAAGAATGCGTGTAAAGATAAGTGTTGAGATATTTGTGTACAAGATATACATGTATTTATTTAGAAGATTACGTTTAGTGTTTATTAGAATCACTTTTTCTAGTATAATACTATAAACAGACACAACATTGACTTTCTATGATCTGGCATGGCATATTTAAATAATCTATATTTTTGGCCAATGGGAGGAATTTCTGACTTGTGTGTGGGTTTATTAACACAGAGATTATTTGGTGCACTTGCTCTACCCTTCTCAGACCGAAAATATGTAAGATCAGTATGCCTAGTTTCGTATCATATATATATTTTTATTTGCTCATGGCACATTGAAATTCGGTTGTAGGAAACACCTACTCCTACCAAAAGCACAATTGCCAATTCTGATTCACGTCGGTTAAAGTTGAATACTGAAAGGCAATAGGCATGAATTCCATCTACCCTGTTTGGTCAGTTATTGAGATGTCCAAATGCAGGAAAAAGGTCTGTTTTTAAATGGGTATGCCCGTATATACGTTTGCTGCAAGTCTGCAATATCTATGTTTTTATATGTGTGTAGGAGAACTACCCCTTAAAGCATGCCCAACCTTAGAGAATGATGAAAGACCTAACTGAATCAAATGCGTAAAAGTCCGACATGTTCTTTGATGATTGCACTCCGCGTTTTAAAATTATCACGCCGCCACACCCACTGTTACTATCATCTCAGTACTACTTCAGACATGTTACTATCATCTAAGTGTCTTTTAGAAAGCTTATCTCTTCTGAATTAGCTTGTGTTCAAGTTTCCTAATTGTGGGTCGACCAAATCGACTTTGAACGGTTTGAAATTACCATGCCGCCACACCCGCCCATCTTTCAACAGTAGCATCAGAAATATGCATAGGTAGCAACAATATATACTTAAGGGGGGCGTTTGTTTTGGCTTTTTAAGACTGCATCCCAATAATTGGTCGTTTGTTTACCAATTCTTAAGGGGTGTTTGTTTCAGCTTATATTATCGACTTATGGCTTATTTGGTTTTGGGCTTATGTTTCATAAGCTCACTTTACGTGGCTTATTTCAAAATAAGCTACAAAAAGTGAGCTTATGAAACATAAGCAGGAAACCAAATAATCCAAAACAAACACCCCTTGTGATGGTGTTACCAGAAAATAACAACACAACTGAAACACAATAACAGGCAAAATCAAGCTTGAATATAAAGAATTTTTACCAAAGGTATTCTTGTGGACCGAGCAAATTCCAAAAATTTGATGAAACCCATCTCATTGTCATTGTCATCTTCATCTTCATCTCCATCTCCATCTCCCATTCTCCACACTGATAAAAACTGCTGCTTCAAATCTACCACAAAAAAAATTAAACAACATCATAAGCTGGTAAAATAAGCCAATCCAAACACCCATTATTAGCATTACTTCTAAGATTATGTTCTGTGAATATTTCGGTTTCATGTTTATTTAAGCTTATTCAATGAATATTTCGGTTTCATGTACCAGCCGTTGAAATTGGACTATTAGCATTACTTCTAAGATTATGTTATGTGAATCATATTTATGATTTTTTGAGGATTATACATATGGTTGTTCTCAAGCTAATGCTAAACCTTCTTTAAGCAAGTTCGTACGTTCATTCTGTGAGAGCTTATGACTTATAGTAAAATAGTGTAACCACCCTCAACCAAACACTCTTATAAGACTCAGCAAAACAACCCACAACCAAACGTTCCTAATAGCCGTTAATTGAGTTTCATTAAAAAGATTAAGGGTTCTATTTTTAGCTTTAAGAAAGAAGATTAAGATTTGTACATGGAAATGAAAGTGATAACAAACCTTTGGAGAAGGAAAATCGAGCATCATATATCATCATCAGTTGTCATGTGTTCACGACTCCACGTCTCCACCTAATCATCAAAGTTCCACACAAAGTTAGTTGATTATATTCGATACAAAGGGTTAATATAAGTATATAAAGTTATCAACCATAAACAATGAAAAGAAATGCCAAAGCCAAGAATGTTGCATTTATACAATCGTCCGATGTTAAGCATGAGGTGGCAAGAGCTACATCTCAACTTCTCAACACATGCATAGTTAGCAGCTACATGGTAATTAGATGTTATGGTTAATGGGCCTAAGTAGCTGTGTGGAGCCCCTAGAAACGTTAAAAGTGTTCGCAATAGAAGTAAATAGAGCCTCTATTGTGAGCCGCAGCCTGTGGAAATCGTTGTATTTGTACTCAGCTCAAGCCCACATCTATAATTATCTAAACAC
>BQNB010100386.1:1066-24711 GCA_026074375.1 Tanacetum coccineum
CCCAAAGGCCCATGGAAAGCCTCCCAAGGCCGGCCAATATTGTAGTATAAATACCCTCTCCATGCCTTGGAGAGGGTGTTGGTTGGTTTTGTATTCTCATTTCACTTATACATTACATGTTTCTTACTTTCTCTCTCTAGAATACATCTTTCCTTCCACTCTCTCTCTCTCTCACTAAGTTCCTTCCCATCTCATATCAAAGATTACTTATATTCTTTAATGTTATTTCAATTTCAAGAAAATCAACGAGTTTACTTTTCAAACGACACATTTAGAGGTCGTTCTCTTGTATCTTGTGCTATTGTATTATAAAGTAACGCCCCCGGACATATTTCCGCTGCGACACATTTTTGGAGGTGTTACATAATATATTAGTGTTTAATAAACGATCGTTAAAAGTTTAACAAGATTTTGTATTAGTCGTTAAAAGTTAAAGGACTAATATGCAAAACCGGGAAAAGGAAAATTACGGTTTGGCCCTTTGTTTTCTTTAGTCGGCCGAAACCTAATCCCATAGGGATTGGGAGAGCTTGCTTGCATACCAAGCTAAAAGGGTTATAAATGAGGGTCCAAGGCTTTCATTATTTAATAACTTGAATAACCAAAACCCTAAAAATCCCTTGGTGCTCTCTCATTGTGTTCGGCCAAATCCCACAACCCACAAAGGGTTTCGGTTTTGCTTCCTTGGTCGTGCGATCGAACCCTACACCCTTTAGGGTTTCGGTTTGCCATCAAACACAACTATCGTGGTGGTTTTGTTCATGTGTTGATTGATTCAAAGACGAAGGTGATCGTTTGCTAAACATTACTAGTACTATTATACCTCGTTGTTTGCTAAGAATGTATTGTGTGTGCCAACTTAGAGGGATTATTCTTTTGATCCTAGTGGTTTCGTGTGGTGTTATACATACGCGTATATTCAAGGTGGTGTAACATTTATTGCTAAAAGGTACACATCTCTAATCCTTTATTAACTATGTTATTCTATACGTGTTTTATCTTTCCGCTGCGTACTCATGATATATTTAATGGTTAAATAGATGTAAAAACCCAACACTATTGACAAGCTCAAAACATGTGAGCTAGGAACCTTATCAGCAGGTACGACCCAATATATATCTTGTGCTCATGATTCATAAGAATAATTGCCATATATGACACCTTTAACCCATCTACATATGAATGGGTCGATTCGGATTATGTTTTCTCTCCAATAGGTCAAATGAGTAAAGTCACATTAGCTAAAAAGAAAACAGGTCAAACAAGTCTCGACTCGTGAAAGGTGTATTGTTAACCCCAACTAAATCGCGGTATTTGGAATTAGATAATTGTTGTTATTGTTATAACACACAAACCATATACTATATGTTTCATATCAGCTCAACGTATATAAAAACTTGCCCATTTTGACCCGTTTACCCAAACCGCCTGACTGCCTCCTTTAAAGCGTTTATGGATAGAGGTATTAGATATATATTTTTTCATGCCAGACATTTGTTGTGATTACTTTAGATTGTATATGGATGTCTTTATGATTGACTAATTTTGTATACTAGGGTCAACAAAAGTTCAGCAAGGTGGTCAATGTTCATCTGTACCTATGAATGATTACTTACACCCAGACCTCAAGGTTCATTTTGGAGTTGGTTGTGACTGTTGTGGGGTAATCTTCTCTTTCTTGCATATTTTGTATCCATTTCAAAATCTGTATACAGCTGTTCAAAAGGCGCAGTCTTATCTACAAGAAAAAAATAGGCTCTTCTTATTCTACACCTATAAAATGGTTCTCCTCTCTTAGGATAATGTTGAATTGGTGCTAATTTTTAAACGTTGAAAAAAGGGTGAGTCTGGAAATTGGTCAAAATGGGTCGGGTTTGGTCAACCCTTTTGAGATAGTACACAACTCAGATTGACCCATTCATAGGTATATGGGTCGACATTGCCACCTCAAACTATTGATTCTTCAAGTTGGTTCAAATACTTTGTTTTTGAGGATAATTCCATCAAACTTCACATCAAATTCAAAATAATGTCTCAAAGTTCACTTTTTAGTTAATATTGGTTCTTCCTACAGATTTATACACTCATCAAAAAGCGTTACAAATGCAAAGATTGCTTAGAGCAGATTGGTTTCAACCTATGTGAAGATTGCCACAACAGTTCCTTTAATCTTCCTGGAAGATTTAGTTAGCAGCATAACCCGAATCATGAATTTGAGGTTTTTGAACCACATCGTATCATATTTCTGTCTCCTGAACTTTTCCTTGGTGATGCAGCTGATAATTTTGAAGCTTCTAACTCGTCCCTTGACCAACGAGATCCAGAAAGTATACATGCTTAAAATGTACGAGGTTAACTACCAACGATATGTGTTGCAACAAAGACGGAAAGTATACAAGCTTAACTACCAAAGATGTTTATAAAGAAGTTTTATATATGCTTAAAATGTACGAGGTTTCTTTTATTTTGTTTTTGCTACAAACTTATGTATATCATTCGGTTCTCATATTGGTCATTTATGATTGTTTACATGATATCTTATTACTCCGTATTATCAATTAAATAATACATTATAACTAGGCATAAGCTTTGTTTGTGTGATATGGTTTTAAAAAACCAGGCTCAAAAAAAGAAAAAAAAATTGCTTTTAAAATAAGCTCCGACTCAGTCAGTTCATTTATCACGGATATGTTCGACGCGCAACATTTTGGAGCGACCGGTAGGTGGTGTTTGATACATAAAGCTTGTTTGACTAGTAACACGTAGTATTTTGGATTTTTTTTAAACACTAGTGAACGCTAGTTTTATAATTAAATACTGATTTCTTGTACTACTAGTTTTAACGACCTATCAAATATATCTCTACTCTTATGTATTTGAGATCTCATATCTTTAGAAGTTTTAGAAAACTAAGCTAAGTAATTATTAAATTAAAATTTTAAAAATACACTAATTGCACATTAAATTTGATATTACAATAATAAAATATAACCAATTTAATAAATTTAATCTTTTATATAATAAAAGAATTACATCATTTCAGTATCAGATTAAATCCTATATGAAAATAAATTGGACCAATCAAAATGCTTGATTTTGCCACGCAGGAAAAATCGTGCGATCTGATTGGTCAATAAAAAGTCAAAATTAAATCAATTTAGTCAAAATTGAAAAATATTGGTGGAGAAATCTGATTGAGAAAAAAACACATAAAAATATATGTGTCAAATTTGTGAAAACAAAAACTTGAAAAAAGAGGAGATAATTAATAAATTTTAATGATTTAATTTTAAATAAATTATATGGAGTTAAAAGTGAAAATTTATACATTTACAAGTTTTATTATAACTTTAAAAAATAAACAAATAAGCCCTTAAACTTTAACTAGTCTTTATATTTTAAAATACAACAAATGTAAACAATTTCTTACTTCCAAACAAAGATTTAACATTATCTAATCACATCCCAAATCTACCAAAAGACTTTTTAGTGGATTTTTTCATCCCAAATCTACCAAAAGACTTTTTGGTGGATTTTTCATTGTCGGCCTGAAATCATGTTGTACAACCGAAGCACATCGAAAGTTCACTTGAGCCGACCCAGGGCTACCTAAAATGATAGTTTCGCTGGGATTAGCTGGCTCTTAATGTCGAGTCATAAAACAGGTAAATCAAAAGAAAAAAAATTAGTAATCATCCTCAACTTTATATACTACGTAATATATAAAAGATTTAATGAATCTATTATCTTCATATATTTCGATAATACTCTATAACATAACTTATAAAACAGAAAAAATAAAAATATACATGTAGTTTAAAAAAAGTATAATGTCCAAACCTAAAACTAGTATGTTTATAGTCAAAATTAATAACTTTTTAAATTTGCATATAGTTATATGAAATACTAATCTTTATAATCTCGCAACACAAATCTCGAAAACCATCATACATTAAAAAATCATTAAATAATATTTGCAATAAAGAAAATGTAAAATCCAAAAATCGTTAAACAATATTCGGCTCTCATCCTTTGCTTTGCGCGAATGTAATATTTTCTTATTTTTCTGAGGTGAAAAAAGTCAAAAAAGGTAAGAAACAAGAGATTGACAGATAGTCAAAGGTTAACAACGTAAATAACATCATGTCAAAATCATTATTCATTAACCCAAAGGTTGCCTTTGATGGAAGGTGAAAGAAACCTTTGTTTACAAGATATAAAACTATAACATATCCCCAAATTTTAACAACCCTAAAAAAAATTTATTATCAAAACGTGATTGTTATTGTTTTCTGATCATCATCATCATCATCATGTCTTTGCCGGTTAATCGAACCAGGTTTATTCCAATTCTTTCTTCATCTTTTTTATCAATCAATTTCCGTACGACGTCGTTTTGGTTTTGGTTTAGTTTTTGTTATGTTAATTTGTAAGTTGATATTGCTAGGTTTAACAATAATTGATTAAAGTTGGGATTAATGGGGTGTTTGGGTTAGCTAGTTATTGGTGCTTAGGGGGTGTTTGGTTTTGGCTTATCTGATTATCGGCTTTTTTTGCGTCGAAATAAGCAGTTGCAAATAGGATGAGTTGCATAGGTGTATGTTTAGGTCTATGTAGCCTTAGGGGCTGTTTGTTTAAGCTTATTTTGGGACTTATGGGGTTGTATGCTTTTATTATGTCATACAAACATATATAAGCCCACTAGTTTCAAAATAAGCTGAAAAAGTTGAGCTTATGAAATATAATCCGAAAACAGATAAGCTCCTGAGCCCATAAATAAGCTTAAACAAACACTCCCTTTACTATTATTTCGAGTACCTTATTATCGTAACCTAAAACTTTTTATAAATAGATTTGATTCAAGACTTTTTAACCAATCGAAACACTATTTCGTGAAGTGCTTATTTATAAGCATAAGACGAAAAATAAGCAACCCCAAACGCCCTATTAATAGCATATTTTGTTTTCAATACACAATAAGCTTCAAAAAAGTGTTTGGGTAAAGGTTTCTGAGTTTATATGTCAGGATAAAATGCAATCATTTTAAGCTCTATTCGGGGCATTTTGAGAATGTGTAAGCTGTTTAGCGTAACCTTACCTGGACACCCCCTACAAGCGACGATAAGGTGTTTTGTGTCTTGCTGTTTACTTTCTTGTTTGTCCGAATGAAATTTGATGAAGTTGGGAATATGAGTTGAAATGTGTGGTTTGGCCGTTTGGGGATGTGGGTTGATGATAAGTTGATAAGGTTTACTTTCTTGTTTGTGCGAATGAAATTTGATGAAGTTGGGAATATGAGTTGAAATGTGTGGTTTGGCCGTTTGGGGATGTGGGTTGATGATAAGTTGATAAGGTTTAATGCTATGGGATTTTGTTTTGAGTTTTACATTTGTTTTGTTTTTCAGGGTGCTATGCAAGTTTTTTGCTCATGGTGCGTGTTTGAAAGGGGAGCATTGTGAGTTTTCGCATGACTGGAAGGATCCGGCTAATAATGTAAGGTTTTTTTTACTTGCTTATTGTCGAACGAATGGTTATTTATAAAATTGTAGGATAGCTCATTTTGCATGGTGGTTTGTTTCCATGTTATAACAGGTGTGTACTTTTTATCAAAAAGGAGCTTGTGTGTATGGTAGTCGTTGCAGATATGACCATGTTAAGGTTGCTCAACCTAAAGTGCAAGCTTATGCGTCTTCATCGGCATATCCGTATCAGTTTGGTGTTTCAGAACCTGTATCTGAAACTGCAAATCCTGGTGTTATTGGGGAACTTTCTGCTTCTAGCAGACCCTACGTAGCTTCTGCACAGTCGGTATGGGGTGAAGTTACTGGGGAGAATGAGTTGTTAAATGATGTTGTTGTGCAAGCAAGGAGTACTAATCCCGCTGATTTTGTGATGTGCTCGTTCGCTGCTGCTGGTGATTGTCCTCGTGGAGAAAATTGCCCTCATGTTCATGGAGATTTATGTCCTACGTGCAGAAAAGAATGCTTGCATCCCTTCAGACCGGACGAGAGGGAGGAACATAAAAGAATGTGTGAGAAGAAGCATAAACATCTTGACGCGTTAAAGCACAGTCAAGAAATTGAATGCAGTGTTTGCCTTGAACGTGTGTTTACAAAGCCAACAGCAGAGCGGAAGTTTGGGATACTATCAGAATGTGATCATCCATTTTGTATATCCTGTATCAGGAATTGGCGAAGTAGCTCCCCAACATCGGGAATGGATGTGAATTCTGCTTTGAGGTCGTGCCCCATATGTAGGAAGCTATCATACTTTGTCATTCCCAGTGTGATTTGGTATGCAACGAAAGATGAAAAGCAGGAAATTGTAGATAGCTACAAAGCAAGACTCAGGTATAGCTGTTTGACCATCATTATCTATCTAATTGAATAATGCTTGTTTATTTCAAATCAGCTCTCTCTACGTCAGAACTACTAAAGAGTAGGGATGCTATGAGCTATGCTTGTTTGGTATAAGTTGGTGGCGGAAAAAATGCCTGCTTTAAAAAGCGATCTATCGTTATGTTAGGGGCTATAAATGTATTAATTTTGTTACACTCAAGTTAAATCTATCATTTTTAATATTCGTGGGTGGATCAATACGTCTAATTGTAGCTTTGGTTCAAGTCTTTAAGACGCAACCTTTTTTTTTTGGAGGTATGGTCTTAATAATGATACTTAGTAATTGCTATGGCTAAGACTAAGACTAAGGAGTCAAAATACCTGTTACCTTTTTACCTTTTTGGCATGCCAATAACATTTGTTAGATTGGTTTTAGGAAGATAGAATATTGATTGGTTGATCCAGATTAAGCATCAAGTGTGAAGGAAAATGATGTGGTGGACTATCAGTAGGAAAATCCATAGTATGTGTGTGAGTGTGGTTAAACATATTGATGAGGATAAACTAACGAACACGAGAGCATGTGAATATGAGAATATAATTACATTTAGGGTAATTTCAAGGCTTTGTCCGTTCGCTTTAGTTAACAATTTACACAAAGGACATATGACATATCACACTGTGTGCTCTCACCATTGATGTCATGTTGATTATTTGGTAAGCTTGTTTATGCTAAAGATGGAAGTACAGATGGGGTCTTTACCAACTTAAAAATTCAGATAAAGCGAAAAAGAAAGTTGGTACGTTTTTATCCATGTCAACTAGTAGGAAAAATATGGACCGAATGTTTGGAACTCTCGGTTTTGGTTGGGAAGGCTACATTGGAGAAAATTGAGGTGAATGATTTTGGGTCAACGTTGAATATAAATTAGAAGTCCTTTCCTCTCTTATTTTATGACGCCTCATTTTTGAAAGGTTATAGGGGATGGGAAACTACAATTTTTTTTTATTATATAGTTTGTTCAAGTCTTACTTTCAGTAGAACTCCTAACTTACTAGGATTTGAGGTACTTATCTTTTTATGCCCTTGTTGATGTGTATGTCAAATTGTGTCATATTCGAAATCTGGAAACCTTTACAAGCCTGCTTCACTTTGGCTATCTCGCCAACGTGAGATGCATCCCTACCCCTTTAACTACTTTCAGAGTGCCAATACTTTAGCCTCTAAAAGTTCTCCATATGAATCAAGAAGTCATTAGGAGATTTAGAGGCTTTCCAGTAGTAATACATGGTAGGTAGTGAAAAGTGATGCGAGGGAATGGAATATCATAGGAGTTGACTTTTGATACAAGCATGTGGAAGGATGTCATTCATTTTCTGGGTTCTCTTTTTTTTTTTAATTTATTTATGTATCGAGTGGGCAACAGTACTTTTTGTGTTTTTTAAGCCTATGAAACAAAACTGGGATGAAAGGCTCATATCAAATTATTTAGAACCATGCTGCACTTTCTTTACAATCGAACCATCAAACATGCTTTGGGCCTCATATTGGAAACTAGGTTCTTCTACTCTTGCAAACTTGTTTATTGAAATTTTGCTTTAACTGAAATATCAGTTGTATATATTAGCCAATCAAGGTTCCGTTTAAGCAAATGTTTGTGGTTGATATGTTGACGATCTGAATGCCTTCTATATAGGATTAGCTGAGGTTTATGAAAAAGTTGGTCTTCAAGGTCTAGATCTGACCTGCTAAAAGAATAGGTTTGCAAATTTATGTTTCAGCTGGGGACTATCGTACTTTTGCCCTTGGCATGTATGGTTCAGACGTGAGATGGTAATATATAGTTTAATACAATAAAAGGTTTAAACAATGTTCTGTAAGACCTTCATGCAAATTAATGGACTTATACCAAATGGCGCCCCAGAGAACTTTAGGCTAAATTGATCAACTTTTTTTTTTTTTTATCTTTTTATATAATTCCCAGATTCTGTTACTCTTTTTTGCAATAAAGAGTCGTTTTGAATCAATGCTTGAACTTTTTTTTTTTGATTTGTATACCTATGTTAGGTAATATTACCTTCATTATCACCTTTTATTGCAGGTCTATTGACTGCAGGCACTTTGACTTTGGAAATGGGGCGTGCCCATTTGGAACCAGTTGTTTTTACAAGGTGAAATGTTGTTCTGCAGTAATTTTTTCTACTTTGTGCAATATGGTTGCTATTAAAGTATGAAACATATTAGTATTGAGACTATAGCTCTAAAGGTTTCATAATTTAACATATCACTCGGCTTTATAGATAAGTACTTGCTATGAGTTAGGGGTTAGCATGGGCGTTATATCGTCTCATAACATCATGTCTTCTCGAATACTTTTGATCCAAATCCTAAATGTGATTTAATTCGCATCAACATATTCACCATGTAATTTAAAAATTCATTAGGCGCACATTTATTCTTGAACTATTTTGAGCCTATAAATACTCATCCTCAGTCTCATCTCAAGTAAGCTTTTATCCATTGGGTACCTCATCATTTCTTTATCTGGCAGCAACAGTGATACATAACATGTTTCCTCGTATACTTCTACACAGACAACAATATTTTAGTCTTTTGAGTGTATCCCTTTCTTTGTGTGGATCTGTATTACTAAAAACCAATGGAAACACTAGTAATGATGAAGTAAGTAAATATATATATATACAAGGAGATAGATGACTTGATTCGTGCTAGTAAAAATAACTAACCCCTCTTATAGTATCGCAATCACTTTTCAGATTCAGAACTCCCACCTGGAGAAATAATCTTCATTCCAGTGATCTGTAAATGTGTGGTCTTGCAGTTATATGCATTTATACTGTTAGAAGATTTTCCTAGTTTATTCTTATTATGAATGTCAGTTCATTTGAGAATCTTCCTGCCATATTTCGATTTCAGCATATCTGTGATTCTGCGTCCATACAGTTACGATATATTCTCTCATCCTTTATTAATAATAGTAGTAAAGAGTCAACATGTCTATCAAGATTTTTGAAGTTTATTTTTTCATTTGTATCTTTTATGGAAGGCAGGCAACTTGTTCAGGCTTTGTATTTGACACACAAGTGTATTTTTTGAACTGCCACATTTTTTACTCATTCTTCTCAATGGTGGCAACTTATTATTCAATGAAAGCTATAAAGTAAAAGGATCTCACTTTCTAGCTATATTGTGTTTGCTATTGAGATTGTTCATGTATGCAATTATCACATATGTGTATCTGTTCTCATTATATCAACAGCATGCGTATCGTGATGGTAGTCTAGAAGAAACGGTTTTGCGTCATCTTGGATCTGAAGATGGACAGACTGTGATCGCTAAAGATATTAGGTTCTACAAAGTTTACCGTTTCCATTTTCTGATATTTTTTGTCAACGTCACAGATTTTTTTCTGTTTTACCTTATTGATATCTAAAATGTCCACAGGCTGTCTGATTTTCTCAACCGCATGCGAATAAGGTGAACGGTACTGTGTAACTTCCAGGTTAGCTTTTGTGCTTTTGAATCAATTTATAAATATTACACTTGCGGTGACAATTTCTCCACTTTTCATTTTCTTACGAATGGATCATTATGTTTCATCTTTGATGGGTCTAACGTCAAATCAAGTTAAATAGCCAAAAAGTATACATGTCAAAGGAGTCGAACTGATCAAACTAGGTTACAAACTGGTCAAAGGTTGTCAAACTTTATTTATAAGGCATAAAACCTTCTAAAACATTATTTTAAGAAAGTTTGATTAAAGTTGAAACTAATTCACATTGGTATCATAAGGGGGGTGTTTATTTTTTGCTTATTTACCTCTTTGGTAACATTTCCTTCCCCACAAAGGAAATTATAGTGTTTCTTTTTTGCCTTTTCCAAAAAGATATCCTGGATCTGAATGAGTGTAAAAACTCATATCCTTCCCATCTAGGACACATAAAGACAAGCTATACCATTCACCCTTTTCTCTTCTATGACACTGTCATCAACACTCACCACTTAATCATCCATCAACATCACCACTCCTTCCCGCCGACCTCCTCCCCACTGCTGATCTCCTTCCCCACCAACCCCCTTTATTGTTTTATCTTCGTTTTCACATTTATTTAATAAAAGCTTCAACTCTCTTTAATGGTGGAATCATGGGTATGAAGAAGATCTTGAAGAAGATGGTCACCGACTAACTTTTATTTTTTTAGAAAAATGTTTAGATAAAAATACAAGGTTAGATCTATGATTCGTTTACACTTTTGTTTTCAGTTGAATATAGGTTATCTCATATCTTTGGGTATAAGATTGTGTTTTGATTATTCATTATTTTCATGGGTTAACGTTGTATAAGATACTGTAACTAGATTCAATTGAGGGTTTTTATGAACTTATGATTTGTATACAAAATGGGGGGTTTTCAGAGATTCAAATACACATCAATTTACAGGAAACTGGACATAATCATTCATTCAAGAAAGTTGATTACATATACTAGAAATGTATATACATCATAGGTTATCACTTGTGTTTATTACCAGTTCATATAAAGGGTAAACTGGTCAATTGCTTCATTAATATTTGTCAATGAGAAAGAAAAAGAAACACAAATTCTACAAGTAGGACCAACTCTAAACAGATGCTACTCCGTATTAAGTAAAAGTACACTTTTTCCAGACAGGTGAAAAAAAGAAACAACACCTAAATGTTCACATAGAATAAAATATAGTATCAGAATAAGTGGTCCAGGATGAACCTTATATTTCCAAAATTACTCAATTCGACTCCTTACAGAATCCGTGTGACCTGCACATTTAGCCGCCTCTTATACTTTGTGCATCATACTTGCATGTTTTAGGACTGGATATTTGATATATGTTCACTCTATTGTGTGCAGAATATTTGGTGTAGCTAGGTATCCCCCATCATAAAACGCTTACCTCTTTTGATGTCAGTGCGGCTCTACAGATATTCTCAAGGTATAAATAGAATTATTATCCCTCTTTAATATTGTTTTCAAAGTTCATCAGGCACACATCTCGATTAATATGAAAATTGGCTGTTTGTTTTCTCTGTATCAGATGATAGATTGCTTGCGTCTGTAGAGCCGGATATGGGGCATACTTATAAAAAAAGGTATTTTAAGAATAACTTGCACCTGATATTTTTTGAGGATAAAGGAAGTATTTGTTGAATGAGTTGAAACAATCTCAGTGATAAAATGATAAGTTGAAAAATTGTATGGAATACATAAAAGAGAAGGGAACTATAAAGGGTTGAAAAAAAAAGCCCTGTGTTCCTGGGTGCCCTGCCCATTTTGTATGTTTTGGGGACTGTAAATGGTTTTAGTTGTGGTTAAGTTTGTGTTTTGTTTTGTTTGGTTTTTATAAGCTATGTCAATAATGATTTTGTCTTTGGGAAAAGTGTAGTTAGGTTTATGGAATCGTCAGTTTTCCATTCTCGAAAGCATTTTAATTTTTGGTTTTCTTCGTCTAGCATTCTAAAAGATTAAACAAGGGCCTAAGCTAGTAATAGTTATGCCACAAGTCTGTTTTTAGTACTTAACAAATCATGGATGATGCACAAGTACACGTGAGAAGCGTATTAATGATTTTAATAAAATGTTTCAAAAATCTTGGTTAATTGTATACCTAGTCGTCAAATTTGGAGACAATTTTGATTCATTTACTTTTGTTCATATGGATTCTGAAATTCAGTTATTTCAAAAGATGATAGAAAATCTTTCAATACATATATATACTACTTTCTACATTATTTTTATTTAATGAACTAGATTATCATATTATGACAAGGTTTGTTTTCTAAATGTGAACTGAACTAGATATTTATTGCCAAACACGCTCTAACCTACGCTGAGTCGCTGCTGGGTCTGTTCACCTTTGTGTTCTCAGCCAAATATATTGGCTTTGGTCGCCAAGATTGGGTTAGACGAGAGTTAGACCGATAAGGCTAAATTTTTCAAGAACTAACTAGCATCTTGATTTACAGTTTGATCGAGTTTAATGTGCAAATACCACACCTTTTCGACTACTATATATTCTAAGATAATACAGCAAGATATAGAGTGGCATTATTAATGATGCAGATAATAACTCTTTTCCGAGAATGATACACCCCATCCTATCTTGTCTGGGTAATGGTGGTGATGTTATTAGCCTTCACGTAAGCATTACGTCATCCCCTTCGTCGCAATGGGCGATGACTATCACTTTTCTTACCATTTACATGTAACCAAATTTAACCGTTAAACACAAAGTTCATCACCGTATATTCGCACACAATTTTTTTGGGGTTAATTCCCAAAATAGCAAAAGTGACCTATGGCTTAGTACTTTATACTTCAAATTTTTTTTTTTTGCTAAAACAGGCCAGGACGACTTAGCGATTGGGTAACTTAAGAAGAATTTGACAAGTGTGTATTTTTTTATTAATTAAGTACAAGTCGCTTTTTCAGACAACTAGACGACTTGAGAATCTTTTGTACTTGCACAGTAAAAAAAGAGAATCTTTTGTACAAGTCGCTCAGTTGACCTGATTTATTTTGGCAAAAAATGTCTATTGTGCTAACTCATAGGGCACTTGGACAATTTTGAGAATTTTCCTTTTTTTGCTAATTTAAATTGATCCATCGAGATGTAACTGGACTGAAATTACCATCCCTATTTAGATTGAAATTTTGGATCCGCTTGAGTATTCTGGGATAACAGGAAGGTAATCAAAGAGAAATTATGGATCAATAAGGATATGTGAAAACAGTGAAGTCGATTCACAATTGTGGCTTTGCTATTTTAATATGCCGTAAATAGTCGGCTGCAAATAAAAGCATTATGAAAACATAATCGCTACCTAGTTTTCATGTACCGGTTGTCTGCATCAACCTTGACCAATTTTATTGTACCTTCCACGTGTGAAGCAGGTTGAATTGTAATTAATTTAATCTAAACTTATTTTATCAGAAATTTAGTAATAAAATTTTAAATAATTTCAGTGGTATAAGAAAAAATCAGAATAAATGATATATCTTCTATAAATTTACAATATCGTTAGTTGAAACAAGCATCATTATCCGTGCGTTGCTGCGAGACGTTAATTATTATTTATTTATTTATTTGGTAAGTGTAAGGCAGTTTATTTTGAATATTTTCGCAATCATTAAGGTGTATGAATGCGTTTTTTGCGGGTTAGGTGTTCGTGTTTTTTTGTACTGTATTTGCCGTGTGTTTTAAGTCGGTTTATTTGGGTTGTTGCTTGTATTTTGTGCGGGTTTATTTTTTCGGCCTCATGTTTAATGGTTTGTTTTTTTGTTATATGGCCTTTTGTGTTGAGCCTTATGTCTAAGGGCTTGTTTTTTTGGCTATATGTTTTTTTTAATATGGGCCATGAGTAATAGTGTGGCCCATGAAAATTAGCCCAAATAAAAACGGATGAATGAGCCTTTGTGAAACGACATCGTTTAATGACATTTTTTAGTATATATGATAGCCCGTGCGTTGCCGTGGGGCATAATTTTTTGCGAATCGATTTTGAATGGATATTGAGTGAGAATGTGTACGCGCGTAGCGGCGGGGCTGACTTGTATGCAGCACGTGTATTTTTATTTCACTGATCATTGCAAAAAAGTATAAGTTATCTATATAATTTAAACTTTCATAGAATTGTACGTTTCTGACATCTGTCGTTTATTTTAAAGTTGGTGTCTTTTGAAAGTATATTTTTTTTAAATATATATACAGTAAACTTCAACATTTTTTATAAAAGCGTACGTATGTCGGAAACATTGCAATATTACGCTCGTTTTGTTCGCAATAAGAAGATATTTCCGTGGGTATTTTTTTATCTGAATAAATCGATAGATATGTGTTATATATTTGATAATTAAAGTTTATTATATAAAAAAATCGTAAATAGTTAAAAATTGAGGGTATGTTTTGCAAATTTTTTTCTATTTATATTAAACTTCAATCTTTTTTATAAAATCGTGCGTTTGTCGGAAACATTGCAATATTGGGCTCGTTTTGTTCGCAATGCGAAGATCTTTCCGCGGGTATATTTTGATCTGAATGAGTCGGTAGATATGTGGTATATATTCGATAAATACAGTTTATTATATAAAAAGCGTAATTAGTTAAAAGTTGAGGGACCGTTTTGTAAGTTTTTTTATTATCTATTTTGGGCTGGGACAGAGAATAGATATACATGGAACAACACAACCGCAATATATTGGGCTTTGGGTGTGTTGGAAGGAAATATAGGTCACGGGAAGTAGTCCAATTAAAAACAGACCAATGGGTCATGCGTATGCCAATACATACGTCGTCGTTTCATGCCACCTTTAGTGTATATATATATATATATATATATATATATATATATATATATATATATATATATATATATATATAGAGGAAGGTTAAAATAAAAAGACAAATATTCGTGAGAAGGATAAAAAGAAAACTTTTTTTTTTAAAGTTCTCAAAAAATTCCAAAAAAAATCCATTAAATCAGGTATGTTGGTGCATAAAACTTTTGTAAAAGAAGTTTTTTTAATTTTGAGTTTTTATACGTTTTTTTAATGCGCAAAAAAAGAAATTTTGATGCACAAAAAAATTTTGATGCACAAATTTTTCGACTTGTTATAGTTTGATGCGCAATAAAATTTTGATGCAAAAAGTCAAAAGAAGTTGGGTACAAAAACGAATTTTTGATGCACAAAAAACCGATTTAATGCACAAACGTTTTTTTTTAATAAATTTTTTCGGCAAAACTATCCACTTTTAGAAAAACTTCCTTTACAACTTTTTCATGCACCAACATACACGATCTTGTGGAATTTTTTCAGAATTTTTTGAGAACTTTTTTTAAAAAATAAATCTTTTTATCCTTCTCACGAATATTTGTCTTTTTATTTGATCTTTATCCTATATATATATATATATATATATATATATATATATATATATATATATAGTAGGGATCCAGTGAGAAGTAAATTAAAATAAGAAGTGGTGAGAAGTGACTAAAACCACACATTTGAGATGCAACGACTTTCATTAGATGCATTTCTATTCATCTAGATGCACCATATAGAGTTTCGAAAGTTAATTTGATGTGTAGATGGTGCAAATTGATTTTCATGATTTTGGCACATGTAGAGGACCAAAAAATAAGAGAAATCATGAAATGCATCTAAAATACGTATATGCATCTAATTAAAAGCTAGAAAACACATTATGATGCATTATAATGCATCTAAAATTACAGAGATGCATCTAATTTAAGTCGGAGCATCTCGGATATACGGTTATAGTTACTTCTTATCCTTCTTATTTTAAGAAAACTTCTCATTTGATCTTAACTCTATATATCTATATCTATATACATAATAAACAAACATCTTTTTAAAATATGCTTATGTCACAAATGACATCACTAATGACATCATTAATGATGTCACTAAATACCTACTTGAAAATGCAAAGTATAATTACAATATTCATTTGATCTCATTTAAATCTTTCTTTTATTTTTTTTAAAATTTTAATATTTCATATCAAAATTAAATTTAGTTGTCACAATAATTGATCACGAACATGGATGAAATGGTAATCTTAAAACTTTGTTATGATACTCTATTGTTTCTATGCGGCTTATTTTTTTAAATCGTTATTGTATAATTTGAGGTGTGTACATGATATTCGATAGTCTTATTTCTTTCTGATTTTTAGTGTATGTTGTTATGTCTAAACCTTTAACGAGTGTTCGAGATTCATTACGATCGTTTGTTTCATTTAAATATCTTAATAGTGTTTCGTTTGGCTTTTTGTTAATGACAATTAACAAAATTATATTTTCTACTACTTAAAATGATGTTGACGCGCCCTAACAAAAATATGTTACATACAAGGCTCTTTCGTCAATGTTTTCAGACCACTTTTATGGACTCCTTTGATCTTTTGTAATGTCGTCTCAATGATTTTTAGGGTGTTAATTTAGAACAATATTCTAATAAATCGTTTGATATAAGTCGTATTATAGTTCACACAGTTGATGTTTTTATAGTTGAATTTGATTACATGACTACATGAATTATTTATATAGATATTTGAATGGACAAAACGGGTCAATTCGCTAATTTGTGTTACTAAATGTGTTTTTTGATGGGTTTCTTACTTGATATTCTTTCAACATGTTGTTGGTAGATAAGAAGTTGTTATAATACGACTAACTACTACTCATTATTCATTCTTTCGAAACTGATTTGCTATGTAAAGTACGTCTATTTCAAAATGATTTATTTGTAAAGTACCTACAAGATCACAAATTAATATTTTCTGTTTACAAATAAAACTTTTATTTAGCTACCCGCGAAATTCGCGGGCTTATAAGCTAGTATATATATATATATATATATATAAAATTTTTGAAACAAAGATATTTCTTTTGTTCGAGATAAAAAATTTACAACAGTTGAAGTGGGAACTCACTCCTTGATTTTATGTCGGTAACTATGTTAAACTAGACAGCTCTCATGAAAATTCGTCTTATTGTTGGTTTCTTCCTTCTTAATTTTTTTTTTGTTGAAAAAGTAAAGAACATATTACCTCAACAACATATAAACAGTTTACAATGATACTAAAAGGACTCATGAACATTCTCAAGGTCCTTTAAAAACTAGGTAATACAACAATAAAACAGTGTAAATAGACTTCATTCTTCACTCAATTCACCCATAGCAGATACATTTCTTATAACAATAAGATCAGCTAAAGCAATTCCAGTGTAGAATTACATCAAACTAATCTTATTAACAGGCCTCTCTGCTATGAAGGTTTGATACAATGATTACATTCCCCTCTTAAAGGTAAACTGCAATGATAACTCCCCCAGCTTATTACACAGCTTAGCATCCAAGAAAGGCATCATCATTGTAGAAACCTTGTTAACACAAATAAAGGACTACATTTCCCTCTTAAAGGTGACCTGTAAATAGTCTGTAGCTACATCCTCAAAAACTATCACAGAATCAGCATCCAACTAGGGCATCATCTATACTATATGTGTCCAACCATCTCTATATCTCTTCTTTTTGCATTCTCCTATCATCGTCACTTGACATAGTTCATCTGCACATCCCATTTTTCAGCCACTCTAATAACTGCTGTAGTTCTCTTGACTTTAAGGCTCATTGATTTCAATCTTATATGTTCACTGATACCTTTGCAGACAACCTCAACGCTTTACTTCTTGTTTTGAAACAATCTGGCATTTCTTTCACACCATGTGTAGTATAGTAGCAGCAAAAACCAGTCTCCTTAAAATACTTCCAATGCTACTGTTACATTGAATGGTACTCAATGTCCTCAGAGCCATTTTCCAACTATTTGACAGCCCTTCAACATCACATTTTTTCTTCATTTTCACCCACACTTCCTCAACAAATTCACATTGGAAGAATAGGTGTTTATGGGAGTCATTACACTTGTTACATAATGAACATAGAAGGCTATTGTTTTCATACCATTTTATTATTCTGTCTTGAGTCTGCAATCTTTCATGAACTACCAACCATAGGATGAAAGCATGCTTTGGTGTATAGTGGCTGAACCAGTCAATCTCAAACCAAGGAACAATACTTTAATCAAGCGACAAGTCTCTCCAAACCAACCATGTACTATACTGTTTATACTTTCCTTTCTTGTTAATCCAGACAGCTTTTTCATGTTCATTCTCCTTAAGTGTAGGGACACTAACATTTGACAGTGATGGGAATTTCTCAGTCCAACTAGCAGGCCAATTCCAGTTTCCATCTTTAACCATATCACATACAGTAGCATTATCAGGGGTACCGGCTTCATATCTAGCTCTATTGCTGATTATTTCACATAAAGGGCCTTGAGGATGCCATTTATCATACCACGTGGATGTGCTTCTTCCATTACCTAACACTTGAGTAATCTTGCTTTTAACATTGTCTCTAATCTCCATAAAGTTTTTCCATCCCCAACAGTTTCTGCATCCCAAATACTTTTGCCTTTGAGTTTGACCATTGTTATCCATTTGACCCATAACGTACCTTTCTTAGCAGCTATATTCCAAATGTGCTTGGTGAGAATGACTTTATTCCATTCATGAAGAGGCTTAATGCCCAACCCCTTGATCTTTAGGTCTGCAAATAAGCTTCTAAGCCACCTTAGCCTTCCCTTTAGAACTATCACCAGAACTCCATAAGAAGCTTTTTAAAACAAAATCAATATCCTTCACAGTGGTCTTAGGAAGAAGATATACAAAAGCTCAGTAGCATTGCATTGAAGCAAGCACAGAAGCTATAAGCTGTTGTCTACCAACATAAGAAAGCATCTTATTTTTCTAGTCTTGAACTTTCCTTTTCACTTTATCTACAAGGATTTTACAATCAGTCACAAAAAGTCTTTGATCTAGGAGAGGGGCCCCTAAATATTTCAAAGGAAGCTTTCACATAGCAAAAGGCATAATACTAAGAATTTTTGCTCTTTCAATCTCATTTAAGCTACCAAAGACGATTGTGCTTTTACTCATGTTTGGATGAAGGCCATAAACTTGACTAAACTCATCCAAGGATTTTTTGCCTATTAACACACCCCATGACAAAGCACTAACAGTTCATCAATAAAGCAGAGATGTGTAAGCTGCATATCTTTGCATCTATGATGGTATTTGAAATTATGGCTACCATGCACATTCTTCTGCATAATCAGAGAAAAAACTTCCATGACGAGTGTGAAACGGTAGGGAGAAATAGGGTCTCCCTGTCTTAACCCTTTACCACCCTTGAAATACCCATGTTTATCTTCATTGATACTGATAGAATAGGCACAAGAAGAGACACAAGTCATGATCCAATGAACCATTTTACTATGCAAACCAAATTTAATTAAATCCTGGTTTAAGAACTCCCAACTAACAGTATCATATACTTTATGCACATCAATCTTCATAGCACGTCTTTTTTTTGTGTGCAAAGGGTGAATTTGTATTAATAAACAGTTACAAGTTACATCAGATAATAAAGGGATATACAGGACATAACCCTTCAAATACATTCAGCCAAACAACATATATGAAATACTGTAATACAAGTCTGGCAATACAACCATATATCTCGCACAAAGATAACACTATCTCTAACAAAGCTCAGAAACATAAGTTTGGTACCCAAATACAACCAAATTCAAACTGGATCAGGCACTAGAAGAACCACATTATTCACCCTTAATGTACCAAAAGCATCATACCCTCTTGACTACATTTCCAAACTTAACTCATCCATAAACCATTCAACTCACATCCATAATGGAATTGGATAAAGAAGAGAAGGCATCATCAAGAAGGGTATAGTTCCCATTCACACTAAGAGAAGGGCTATACCTATCATAGCTACATTTCATATCCATTTACCATAATAACCAGCCAATAACAACACCTCATTGGACTGGACAAAGGGAAAAGAGGGAATAGGCATCACTAGATAGATAGGGAACACACTCCCTCAATTAGACCCAACCTATCCTCCTTTGACAGTGTATTGGGTGGACCAAGAAGGTTCATCTTTCATACACTCTCTATTCCACCCATCATACACTGTCCACCCAGACCACCATACCCTTCACAATGAACAATGCTACCTTATGGTACATACAACTGAATTAGACCTCTTAAAGACCCTGCATAACTTTTTAGTTCCCTCTCAAGGCCAAACTAAACAAGCTATGAGGCTCAGATAAGTACAGTCACACCAGAAGTACTCTAAGTTATAAGCCATTGTCCATTGAATGATCTGCATAAACCTTTGATTACAGTGAATCATAGATTATTTGAAAATCCATACTGCTGCAAAACCAGGATCCAAACACTCCTTTAAAAACCTGAATATCAGCTTCCAACCAACACTATATTCACCCCTTGAGAATTAGGCATCTGCAAGAACCTTGCGGTGTCTTTTACAAGAGACCAACCATTTGCTTTCCATCTTTTTAACTGCATAACTATCCTTAACTGCTAATCCAAACAGTTTACTCTTCACCACATGAATTATACTCTTAAAAACTTCATCACCACTTCTTTTCTCATCTTGGAAAATTCTTCTATTTCTTTCAGCCCATATATTGTAAAAATTTGCAGCAAGCACAAGCCTTTTAATCACACTATTAATGTTGTTACCATTCCCAACATCAATCAAAGTTTAAATTATATCATTCTAATTAGTCACATTTGCCTTTATCTCAACCATGTTCATGGACTTGTTCCATACATCTTTAGAAAAAGATCACTGAAAAAACAGATGATTCAAATCTTCTAATGCATAGAAACATAAGCAGCATCTATTGACAGCTTGGTTGCCCTATTTACTCAATTTATCTTGAGTAATTAACTTGTCTTGAATAGCAAGCCATAAAATGAAAGAATGCTTTAGAATGCACTAGGAATACCAAACCAATTTCCATTATTGAACAATAGGATTTTGACTATTAAGATCAAAATTCACTTGCCTCACAGTAAAGTCAACTTCTTTTCCATGATTGGTTTTCCAAACAATCTTGTCCTCAGTCTGTTGCACTTCCAAACTAGTAATCAAAGGAAATTTTTCACACCAGGCATTTGGCCATTCCATTGACAATCATATCACTGACTTTGAGATCTTCTTTAAATCTTTCATCATATAAATCCATGTGGGTTATGTATTAGAATAATGGACCAATATTGCTCCAGTTGTCAAACCATAGAGAAGTTATAGTTCCATTTCCAATTTTATACACCACATTGTCTTTGATTTGATCTCTAATACCAAGAAGATTTTTCCATCCCTAGGTATCTTCATTATCCACTGCAACATCCCATATACTTCCACCTACCAGTTTAACAAAATGAACCCATTTGACCCAGAGGGTATCCTTTTTATAGCAATATTCCATACATGTTTTGCCAGCAAAGCTTGATTCCATACTTGTAAATTCTTCAACCCCAAACCACCTTGATCCTTAGGTCTGCAAATAGAACTCCATGCAACTTTTGCCTTGCCATTTGCTTTCTCACTTTGATTCCATAAAAAGCATTTCAAGAGTCTATTAATTTCTTTAATAATTGTTGCAAGCAAAAGGTAAAATGAAGCCCGATATACATGTATATACTCCAATACAGCAACAATCAGTTGCAATCTTCCTGCATAGAATAGATATTTGTTCTTCCAATTCTGGATCATACTCTTGATTTTATCTAGCAGGCAACCACATTCCTTTACACCTAGCCTTTTAGCAATCAGAGGGACCACTAAGTATCTCACAAGACAACTTTCTAGTAACAAAAGGAAGCACAAAACTAACATCATTTTTATCTTCCTCTTTCATACTTCCAAAGAACACAATACTTTTAAAGTTGTTTGGGAGCAAACCAGAACAAGCACTAAAAGCATCTAAAGCCTTTTTTATAACCTTCACAGATGTAGTATCTCCATGGCATATTACAAGGAGATCATCTGCAAAGCATACATGGGACAACTTATTGGCTTTACATCCAAAATGATATTAGAAGTTTGGTTCATTCTCAATTTCTCTTTGAAGGAATAGGGAAAACACTTCCATGATTAATGTAAACAAATATGGAGATATAGGGTCTCCTTGCCTGAGCCCCCTACCACCCTTGAAATATCTAAATTTGTCCCCATTAACATTAAGAGTGAAAGCCGCAGTAGTAACACACTGCATAATCCAGTTCACCATAGTAGAATGAAAACCAAAACCACCAAGAATCTTCTTTAAAAATTCTTAGTTAATTGTGTCATATGCTTTCTAAATATCAATTTTAAAAGCCACCCTTTTTGGATCACCCTTTCTATTTTATCCTCTCATGATTTCCTGAGTGAGCATGATATTGTTGGAATTAGTAGACATTAAGATCATATTAACTATTAATAAATACGAGCACGCAGCGGAAGACTAGCACGTAAGATCATTCACATAGTCATATAAATTAACATAATAATAATAAAAGAAAAGCATACCTTTTAGCAAATCTTGAATTAATAAATCAAGAACAATATAAGATCAAAGTATGATCTCTCTTTGGATTCGTACACACGTTTGTTAGCGATTCAATTAGAATGCTAGTTCTTTTATAAACAATAAGCAAAACAACTTACTTTAAGTTGATTAATCAAATCGGTTTTCCCACTTGGTTGGGTGTAGCCGATTGACTCAACAAGAGAGAAGGGGAAGAGAAAAGAAGTTTTGCTTTTAGGGTTTCACCAAAAGATATATCAAAACAATGAGCCTTGATTTGTTTATATAGGCATAAGGAATTTGTTATAAGGAAACAAATTCCCACCTCCTCTTGTTGAGGTATAACCGGCCCCAAACACAAGCCCACAACCCAAGCCAAAACTTCCCTTTTCTCATTATTTAACATTAAGTCCTTTATGTTAACATTTAACGACCGTTAAATAAATTCCGTTAAGTAACTAATTAATTAACGACCGTTATCTTATTATTTACACAATTAATATAAATTAATTAATTATATTTATTGAATCCAAACGCTATCGTGTGCGTCTCCAAAGGCCCGAGTCGCATTCCGGACATATATTATTTACGTGTACATTCTTTCACGTTTTTCATGGTTAGTTAATGAACTTAAATGGATAAAGAGACAAGAAGATGAGCCTCGGGTCAAACAGTTTAGAGAATTTTTGTAATAGATAAATGGTGGCGGCTTTCTTCACAAGACGATGATCTATTTCTGCCAATGAGGTTACATGATTTTAGACATGAAGATCTTTAGAAGCTCAGGTCGAACAATATGAGGAATTGAATGGATCATGTATGTGCCTAAAGAAGTTTTCGTATTTGAAGGGAGAGTGATGTAATGGCATCTTCCTCTTATAGCAGTACTTGATGAAATGTTGGTACTGATTTACATTCCACTTTATGTCCTAAATGCTGCTGAGATCGACCAATATATCGATTAGTGCGTTGTCAGATGTAATGCTATCTCGTTAGTTTGATCAAAACTATTTATGAAGTGAAGTTCGGAAAGTTTTAACGGGTTATCAGTTATGGAGATTATTAGCTATGAGAGAGTGTTCATTCTCGCTACATCTTAAGCATTTATAAAGTACTAGTTATAATGCCCGTGTTTTCTAAACTTTTTACAAAGTGATTTTTTTATAAATTAAATAGTAATTATATAATTAAGTACTCATTATGTAGATAGTTTCATGTTGTTTATTTTGTATGTTTGTTGTA